>OX463844.1:600505-738628 GCA_949825065.1 Odontocerum albicorne | reverse complement strand
TATATATATATAGTATATTACTATTTGTTTATCGGTATAAATCAAAGAAGGTATAATAGTTATTTATCGGTAAATATACGTTTTTTCAATACGCTGGTACTGACTATTAAATTTGATACTAAAATTAAGGGAAACAATTTTTTAGTTACATATTATATTGCTAATCTAACTCTTTGCTGGCGTTAACTTCAGTGACGAGCACGCCGCTTGAGGTGAGTGCACATTGGTCCAGATGAGATGAGAAAAAGATCGTCTTTAAAAACAAACATTTTTCCTAACAGTGTTTAAGTGAAACCGCGTAAATCTAGGGGCATGTATGCAATATTTTACCTTATAAGCAATCACTATCAATCAATCAACCTACAGTAACTTTATTATAGAAGTATTAATTTCCCATAGCATCGAAAGTTTTTTTAATGTCACCGGCTTTTTTAATTTTTTTAACGCTTTTTTCATATTTGGCTAGAAAAGACGAGAAGGAGGATGATAATTAGGAAATACGTAATGTCGTTGAAGTGCTATGTATGTTTCTTGGAATGTGTTATCGAGGGTGGGAATCTGACTGCCGTCAATGACGGATTCGTTTACAGCGATTTGTATTGTATTACATTTTCCTTGTACACAGTATAACCTGGTGTGTTTAAACAACCCTTAAGTAATAATCAGACTGAAGCCTTTTTTTTACGCCACACCACGAAAAGTACAGATAGTCAAAACTTTTTTAACATTTCTTTTAAAAGGACCTTTTTTTTATACTTCAAACATATTTCTGGTTAGTTGGAATAGATTGTCAAATGACAACAAACTAAGCTGTATATTGTATTCTTTTAAAATGCCATCGAATGCTCGATTTCATTATCAGAAACACAAGATGCTTGCCAGTGTGACAACACTAACGACATTATAAAACTCTCTTATATCCAGTACATAAGAATCCTCTCCGAATCGGCAATCTCTTAGGACATACCAGAAAGAAGTTAAAAAGCCTTAAAGGAAAGTTAGACTGAAAATAAAATTGGTACCAACGTAATTGTACCATAACACCGGGATTGGAAAACGGGCGTCTTACCACGCAGGACACCGACGTCCAATGTTTTAAGATTTTTATCAAGATCAGTTATTCAAGCATGTCTTTCCATCATCCTTTTTTCCAATTTCCCGTTCTTTTCCTAGCCATCGATGACGTTTCAAATTTATTTATTTAATTTTGTTGCATTATTTTTGTTTATTTGGTAATGTTTTTTCAATATTATTTCTTTGTTTTTTTATTAAAAGGAATGCGTGGCTGATCAAAAAGATTACCAGTAAGCAACTAATTCGCCATGGTGTAATAATTTATTTTTAAATGAATTATTAATCTTACGCTCGAATAAATTTTGGCAAATATTTGTTTGACTATAAAAAAGATTTGCCCCATGGCAATCAAACAATAAACTACACAATGATATATTTGAATAATTTAGCACCTCGAAAATTAAGCACTTTTATTGAAACTCTTTCACTAAAAAATAAAGTTAAAAAAAATCCTTCGAAAAACATCTAAATCTAAATATCAGATGAAACACATAGTGTAGTGTATTGTATTAGCTTTGCAGCGAAATTTATCCATAAAACAAGCGAAAGCCAATGTAAAGGGTAGTAAACCGAGAGGTTTTTCGCCGTGAAATCCACATCCCTTCAGCGAGAATATCCGGCGGGATTCAGCATTAAAATGCTAAAACGGCTTCGGGCAAAGCTTTCGAGAACAGAAAATGTCCACGTAGAGGATTTGGAAATATCTAGGCCAGGGCGTCCATTCTTTTAGAGAAAACAAGAGAGATCAAATGAAACCAATATATTTGCTTTTGCTGTCGTGTCCCTTGAGTATGTTGTTTTGTAACTAAACTCTTCGTATTTTTTCAAACCTATTCACAAGACGAGCTCGCTATTCTCTTCAGACTTGGGTTAAAACCAAACCATCCTATCATTGATTTTTAAGAATTACAACATTTTCTAAATATTACAACGAAGAAACAGTTTGTGCAGTTTGGGATAGGATTCCGATGGTTTCCAAAAAAGTATTAAAAAAAATATTGTTAAAAATTTCGTCTGAAAACAATTTTCACATGGGCTAGACGTGTGCATGTAATGTTGCGTTTTCACATGTGGTAATATTTCCAACACGTACAATAATTACACATAGTACCGAATCACGCACCATATCTAGAACTATGGTTTGAATAAAAAGTAAGGGTATATGATTATGAAAATTTGTCCCGCTAGATACTAAGAGGAGTGCGATATGACTTAGAGACTCTGACCCTGACTCCGGGTGAGGGTAGTGGAAGTGAAGCCTTTGTATTGGCTTGATTTTCTTTTTTTTTTTCTTTATTGTTTTTCAATGCTTTATGGGATATTTTATTTTGACTTCGTTTTATTTTATATTCGAGAAATCTTGCTGAATTTTATTTAGTCCTGAAAAAATATTGTAAAATGAACAATAAAAAAATTATATATTGCATCAACGTTTAGAGAACAAAAACTCCTCTAAAAAAGAGAGAAAATTTAATAAAAATATTTTGTTATCTTGAACGTAACCTAACATAAAAAAATAAATAGTCATGTTTTTTTTCCGTATGGTATCCTGCAATATATCCAAGTTAGTGTTTGGGATACATTGAATACCGTGGCTGGTAGACAATATCCCTTCCCTTACGGTGATAAAAATGAAACGCGTGTTCCGGTGTTGGGTAGTGAGTACGCGATCAAAAATTAGCGATTTTAAATCGGAAAAATAAGAACATTCACAGATAATCCCCTTAATTAATTATAATTGAAGTTAAAAATTATAATAATTGAGATTTATTTGCTGAAAACATTAAAAAAACCATCTGACAACGCTCACGGAACGGGCGTAGGTCTAGTCTCGTTGCCAGCTCAACAGCTACTGCGGCGCGGCAGGGTTGGTGGCTAACTCGGGCGTGGCTTACACTTGCGAGGTTGAGACAATTGCGCTCCTCGCTATTCAGTGACGTATGCAAAAGTGAGATGCGAATATAGTGTCGCGCTTCCCGCATACTTTTCACATATCGTCAAGACCCAAGATCGAGGCACTCACAGCGTTTAAATGCGAATTTGTTTCCGATATTCAGAAAATACTTACGATGTAGTCGATAAATTCTGATTATTATTAATATTATTTTTTAAATCAATACGTAAATATATTATGGAGGAATACCTAAAATCTTAACCTTGTATTTATTATATTTATAGAGATATTGATGGTTATTTGAATCAACGTGTAGAAGATACCCAACACCGGGAAGGAAAGGATATTGTCTTCGGCCCCAGTAAGCGAGCCTTCAGGTTTAGAGCCTCTGGAGTAGACACAAACACGCGGCACGCCATTGAACGTGTTGGCAACATTACCACTCGGTAGGTGTGAGCATTATTACCAAACGAACTATCTTACCAGACTGACACCTTTTTGAAAGTACCATGGGAAATTTCATCAGAAACCCCGGGGTCAAGAATGTTACTAGTAATCTACGGAGGTCATCATATTAATTTTAAGATTTTCAACAAGACACAGGTAATTGCCCAGTTTGTTGGATCTTGAATTTATATCGCGTCACTATACTACATATACGATGTTTCATATTATTATGGTTTTTAATATATGTACGAGTATAATTGTGCAATGCGTGATAATTAATTAGACGAGTAAGTATCAAACCTGCGACCAGGATTTACAAGGGATATTAACAACTGAGCGAATAAATTAAAACAACTTTTTTATGTAATGTTTGTATTTTTTTCTCGCTCGTGTTTAAATACGAGTATTAATATTCACCCTATGGAGTGGAACGGGTTAGATCTAGAAATAGTTTGGTGTAGATAGTTGGGAGTTTAGTCGAGGATGCAAGGAGTGATTTAGTCTAACAAAGCGGAAGGGCGAGGGTTGCCCGTTGAGGGTTCGAGGGTCTGAGAGGAATCATATAACCCACCCAGCCGTGTGGGACCCTAAAAGAAGTGTCAATAAAACCAACCGAGCGTATGCCGTCTTAATCCTGACTGTGACACTAGGCCAAGGAAGAAAGGGAGAAGGGGTGAACAGCTCGGTTGAAGTCCCTATTTTGCGCGGTTCAGAAACAGTGCCCCGTTTAAGGAGGTCGGCATTATTTTGATCTTGAGGATAATCTTGTATTGTTTGAGTAACTTTTGATACCCGTTTTAGTTACTGAACTGTTTTAAAATAGTACTTGGACTAATGAGATATCGCTTACCCGAGTGCTCCACGTTGAACGTTTTGTATTTTCTCATTAGTTAAGATGGCTGAGAGCTTTAAACAAACATCGTTAGTTCCATTCTATTTCAATCTGTATTTATTGTTATGCCATTTTATTGCTGGAAATCTCTGTGCAATTATTTGGAATTTCTGATGTTGTTTATCTTTTATCTCTATGTCTTGATTCAATATTTAATGTTCTAATGAAAGTCAGGCTGATTTACTTCAAACATATAAAACACAACTTAATTTTACTATTTCAACATATTTTTGCAAATTAATTGACATTTCTATAACCAAGTATTTTATTAAAAGTTAGAGCAAATAATAAACAGTTATAAATAACCAAAGAATGTAGAAAGAAAACACGTTACAACAATGTTTTTAAGTCAATAAAAGTTTAACTACCACTTACGAGTATAAACTAGTTATACCACTTATAAAAAAAGACGTCCTCCGTGGCCTGGTGGTGAGACACTTGTCTGCCGATCCGGAGGCTGCGGGTTCGATCGCCGCTGGAACCCAGATTTTTTTAAATAGGTACCCAGTCTGGTTAACACTTAGAGCCTATAAAAACATATTTCTGGTTGGTTGGAAAAGATTGCCACATGGCAATAAACTCGCCAGGCTAGAAAAATAAACTATAAATAATTACCACTTATAAATTATTCTCAAAAAAATCCCCCGCGTTTTCATCGATGTCATTGTTCAATTTGTTTCAAGTGTCTAAACTGAAACACAGTTCGCTAAAATTCAGTTTTGAAATTCTTAAAGAAAAAATCGATTGAAAATAATGACTACTAGAAATCCAAAGGAAAATCGATATTAAATGCAATGTAAATTCAAAATTATTATAAAAACGTCATCAATATATTTTTGCTAATATGTGTGATGTTTTGAAACAATTCATGATGTTTATTAGTATTTTCTCAAATATATGTATTTAACAACGGAACCTTCGATTAGAGCAATGGTTTTCTTTTGGCATCACCAAAACCTTAAATCACCACGAAACAAAATTTATAGTGTAAATAGTTGTAATTTTTAAATTATGAAAACGTTTTTTACAAGAGCTTTAATATAAATTTCCCCTTAATGTTTCAAGACTATGCGTAACGTGAGGCAGCCGGTTCGAAGAAAATTGCCGCTCCAAACATGATTAAAATTAGTAGGCTTGCTTAAGGCTGAATTAATTCGGCGCTGAAGAAGAACGCCAGGACGAAGAAGACGCTAAGTGGCGTTATGGATGGCATATAACGCCCGCCCAGACAGATTCATGGCAACCTTTAAAGTTCACATGTTGCCTACACGAGCCGGTGGGGATGTGATGCTTTTATATTTCTAAAGAGCTTCATTTATGGACCCACCCCCATTATATGGTATCTGCCCTTGTAAACGAAAAAGCCGTTACTAAATCATCAATAACATCACAGAGGGAGGAAGAGGTAAAATATTTTATATCTTAAGAGAAATTCAATTGATTTTATTAATTTTATTTTATTCAGGAACTTAACAGTACACGAAATTTAAAAATATATTGTATTTAACATAAACCATTCAAAAAATTCCACATAATAATTTAAAAATAAACATTGGTGAAACAAAAAAAGGCACAAACAGTACGATATAAGATCATTTCAAGTTATTCGCGACATATTATGCGAGAAAGTTTGGAAAGAATATAATAGACAGATACTTTTCTTCGCACGTTTCAAACAGCTAAAGAGGATCGCACTTCGAAGTTAAGGGTTGAAAGACAGTATGAAAAAAAATCTATTTGATCAATGAAATCGGTTCAAAAAAACTTTTTGTAATGTTGTATGAATATTTTTACTTGATTTAATTCTTGAACTGATTTTATGCAATAAACCTTTCATTTTCTTTTCTTTCAAGTTACTTATCCATCTTAGTATTGTTTTATAAATCTTAAGCATTAGAAGTCAACGTCATACCTCAGTGTTAAGCATGCTTACTTATTAGCCAAGTGTCTTGGGTTCAGCATGCTTTCTTATTAGCCAGGTGGCTTAAGTTAAGCATGCTTCCTTATTAGCCGGGTGTCTTGGGGTTTGCATGCTTACTTATTAGCTAAGTGTATTGGGTTCAGCATGCTTACTTATTAGCCAGGTGTTTTGAGTTTAGCATGCTTACTTTTTAACCAGGAGTCATTGGTTTGGATGTTTTGTTGTTCTGCTGCTACGTGTAGTTACTCTATAGTATAGCGTCCTAGACTTTTGGGGTTACCGGTTTAACGAAATAACTTATATAGTTTCATAAGTTTTTTACATCTTTCAAACCATTATTTTACATATTTCCTACCATATTCTCTCATATATTATTATGACAAGTGTAAAATCCATATTTCAACTACAAAAGTTTAAACTTTCTACTAACTTTTTATACAAATTTACATTTTAACAATCATTATTCGAATGTATACGACTTTCGTATTTAAGTAAGTGCTTCTTAGTTTTTCATAAAGTATCCTTCAACACTTCTGAATTCGTTAATCCGGCATATTGGAAAGCATGGTTTGGAGACAATATTGTATCTAACTCCAGTCATCAAACCTCAGGATATAGAGCTTTGGAGTAGGCAAGTAACTCAAAGTGCATCATCACTACCACATTTCATTAAACTAAGACCCTTTTTAATAAGTTTTGTTTGTGTCATCGTGACTATTACCTGAAACCCCTGGATGTATATCAAGCGTCTTTACAACTAGGTGATGATAGTCGTCGATTAAATAAGTTTAATTAAAAATTAAAATAATTTAAAAAAATATACGATCTTCGTGGCCGTTGGTAAGATGTTTCTGTCCTGACCCAGGGGTTAATGGTTCAAGTCCTGCTTGAACCCAGATTTTTTATAAAAAGAAATCCAATCTGATTTTCTCTGAAGGCCACTTGAACAACTTAATGATTGGTTGGAAGAGATTTCAACATGACAATAAGTCCACCAGGTAGTACTGTATAAAACGAAAGTGTAATACAATACAATTCAATGCAATATTTGACAATTTGATGCAAAATACGATTGTTACTACATTTATGAAAATAAAAATTAATAAAACGTGCAAGAATATTATAAAGTGCAACTATAAATAATCACCACATGACTTTTACAGCGCTGCGACACAATAAAAACCATTGTTTTTTACTAACGCTGAAAACAACACTACTTTCAGCGTTAGTAACCGTATTTAATAAATGGAACAAATTGTAATCTGGAAGTTGTTAGAAATTAACAAAGTTGTAAATGCAAATGGAAACAAATTGGTATAACTCCCATTGCAGTTCTCGTAGCAATTATTTTTTACATTCTTAATATTTCACGCTTAGTTAATTAGAAAATGTACATTTGCAATCTGCATTTGTATTATATTAACCCAATGTGTGAATACCACAAATTGTGATTATACTCGAATGAACATAAAATACCAAGTACGAATGGACTCAAGTGAAGAACCCAACAAAGCGATCGTTTGTTTAACTGGCTGCAAATAAAATCCCCATAAAGATAGGATTCATAACGCTCCATTCGGGACCAGGCGTGGTTCGGTTGCGGCCCTCAACTCTCCCCTACCTAGCTTCGAAAAAATCCTCGCTTTCTGAAGTGGGGTATTCAATAAACCTTTATAAATTTCCAAGGATTATGAAATATTTGATACGTAAGATTGTAATTAAAAACAGATGAAGTTGTAGCGTTCGCAATAAGTACATGAACTCATGGGGAGGCAGATAATATAAATGCTTATTTATTTTTTTAACACAGTTATAAGTGTCAGTTTTTCCTTACGCGTTTGTTTACAATAAAATCTGGCGAGTTTATAAATATCTAATAATTTCATCCAATTAACCAGAAAATGCTAACGAGGATTTAATTAAAAACAAGACTGAACCATTTTTATTATTAATAGTTTTCAACGGGAGTCAAACTCTTGGGTTGGGAAACAGGCTTCTTGCAGAGATCTTTTTTATTAAACGAGTATCTCAATCAAAAAAGGTTATTTGCTAGTGAAGAAGGTTATGGCCAACTTGTAAAAAACTTAATAAGAAAATATTTTTTTAATAAGGCATCCTTCATCTTTCCAGTAGGAGCATAATGTATTGTGTCAGTGGCAGCACCCCCATATTTATAGGGGCAAACCAACATCTTTTCAAATATAAGAAGAATGAAATAACAGTGTATATCAAGCTCTGTGGGTGGCCTTGTCATCTCAATTATTTTGCATCACAGGATGAGCACTGCAAAGTTACAGCCCAAGTCAGATTGGGAGCTTGACCGGTCCAACTTAATTTTACCTCGCTGGTACCAAAAAATGCAGTACAACATGGCGGGTTTAATGACATGTGATAATATCTGGAAAAATGTTAATTAAAAACGAAATGGAAACCTTTTTATAATAAATGGATTCCAACAGGAAGCGAAACCACAACCCTTGAGTGGGAGGCAGGCTTTTTTCAAGAAGGCCTTAGAGGTCATTATTATCATATTTTTATCAAAACTGGTTATATATCCTAGAGGATCAAGCTATGGTCGTCATTTAAAAAAGCTTAATGAGCAAGTAAATAAAATCAATAATATGATGTCTTTTCGCTGGGAGCTTAATGAGTAATCTTTGATTTCAACTTGTGGTGTATTCAGCAACAATATATCGATCGTTCTTTAAGAAAGGCAAAAAATCTTATTTTTTGTATTTCTTGCATCATTTTAAAAGGGTAACAACATTAACATCGTTAATGACTCTTCTCTTAATGTTGTCAGTTTTTTTTTTAAAACATAACGATGACTTTTGTTCTCGTGATTGACAAAATATTTGGTATTCCGTAGTGAAAGCTCATATCTAGCAAGAAGCATTAATAATAATGATCCAGAAAAATAATTATCGTAATAAATATTTAAAAAGAACAACTTATATAGCGTCGTTTAGATTGTTTTAACTCGGGATTTCAAACAACTATTATTGACAGATTATAAAATAAAAAGATTACAAAAAATTGCACAATAAATAAATATAAATTTAGAATAAAGAGAAAATGTTGTGGCCTCGGCCATTAAATTAGATACTTTTTTGCATCTGTGTATGTTCAGAAAAACATATTTTGTTAGAAAACCGCAAAAAATTACCAAGAGAAGAAGAACTACATAGAAAACTTCGTAGATCTTCCGATATATGTTACTAAGACATTCAGCTTTAGGTGTAGTATATTTTACAAAATCATAAATGTTGATGACACCTTCCAAAAATATTGCTTTTAATTGTTTTCTTATCTCTAACACTAAAAAGTTGACCATTCTACGTTAAAATAGATTGCATTTGTTATATCAAGATTTTTTATGGCGGCAAGGACCAACGTGTCTGCAGGATATACTGCAGGGTCTGAACATAAGTGAAAAACTCTTCCAGTCTGAAATGCATTCTACGTTTTTTTAACTGGAAGAGGTTTTCAAAGTTTGGAAGAATTAATTATCCAGGAAAGTTTATAGGAAAGAAAAGAAAAAGATCCAATATTCTTAATCTAGCTTTTTAGTCTAGAGATGCCAACATCCAGCTAGCCACTAGCATAAATATAATAATAGCGTAAAGAATAAAAGAGGATAATTAAAAGTGGAACATAATTATTTAGAGCCATGCAGTAAAATTGGACGATGAAGAATTAAAAAATGACAAAGAAAAAAAAATGTTGAATGAGGTCACTTAAGAATCTGCTTTGTAGCAAAATTAGGGTCTCCTTCAGACCCCGCTAAGGTACTATAGAGCTAAAGTTCATTTGTAATATCAAAGCGAAATGCCTTAATTTTGTATGTTTACTCCACATACTGTGTAAAAATCAAGATAAGATGCCAAGAATGACGGCGCGGTGTAGCAATGTTTATTTGCAATGCAAATACACCCCACGATACGCCTGCACAGAGGAGGGCATTGTAACAAGTGGCAGACTTGGGATAAATTATTGTCCGAGCTGGGAACAGCACCAGGCCCGGAGGGGTATTTACGTATATTAAAGGTGATATAAACGTTTTTTGAGTGTTGATTGTAATTTATAGGATATCGAATCGATAACATGCAATACTTTTCTAATTTGTTTAATCTGGGTGAAAATTTTCGGTTTTTAAATCGTAAATAAAATTAATCGAGATCTTGGAAAAAGACAAATTTCATCGAAAGTTATTGCAGAATATATTTTCAACATTTGTGATAGTATAGGAACGCGGAACCCTCAAGATAGAAAACTAACTTGTTACCAACTAAGCCACGGTGATCAGTTATCAATACTGATTAACAAGTCTACAATGCAATATGACACCAACTGCCATGATTGGTTAGATAATAACGGCAGAGTAATGACGTTGGAAGAAATAGTCCGTTGGCACTAGTTACAAAAATCCAGAGGCTGTTTTGAGATTGTTCCGATGTGCGCTGGTGCGCTGAGCACCAACGCACCTCGAGACGCTGAGCGAATATGAAATATCGCTTTCTCACGGTTTACTATATGTCTCTGCCTGCCCTATATGAATTTGCGTTTCCATCCGGTGCGTATTGGAGATCGCTCTGGTAGTATTAGCAAACTTGGCCGATCAATTTGAAAGGAATATTTTTTTAAATTTAACTTTATATTTGTTTTTAATATTTACTTTAATAAAAATACTCGTACTATTTGTCAGTATTCTTATACATATTTAATCTATATAAATATTTAATATTTCTTGTAGTCATGTTTGCGAATACATAATTTAATTATTGCGAATTATTTTTCCGGTTCAGCGCACCTCGTGACCGGCCGCCGCAGATTATATTGTCATAAAATTCCAACGTATTTTTAAACAAATTAGTATCATTTTTTTATATTTCGATTGAATTTGGATATCTATTGCAAAGTTATATTTTCCAAATTTGAAAATATTAACTTTTAAAACGATTATTGTTTGAATACAAAACACTGCTATAATCTAATCGCAAAGCTATTAAGGTAAAAGAATGGAGAATTTAAATATAGATTTACCACTTGAGGCGTTAGTAAGAGATTGCGTTTAGTTAATTTGAAAATATTATAAAATTTGAAATACAAATTGTATTTCAAATTTTACAATATTTTCAAATAAACTAAAAATTATTCAGTTATTTCAAATAAAAATACAAATGCAAATCAATTTAAATTATTCCAAATAAAAATACAAATCAAAATAAATTATTTCGAATACAAATACAAATCAAATTAAATTATTTCAAATAAAAATAAAAATACAAATCAAACTAAACTATTTCAAATAAAAATACAAATCAAATACAAGTTGCTTTTATTAATTGCACGATAAAATAAAAATTTGCAGCGATTTTGAAAAGAATTTAATGTCGATTTATTTAATCGCTTATCTTCGACTCGGCGGAAAGGTAAGTAAATATATAATTTCGATTTATAAAATAGACGGCGTAACTCCTCGTGCCACCTCTGCGCAAGGGGATGAAGCCACGAAAAAACGGGGTGTGGGGAGAGAAATGATAAATGTTGGTTTGTTTTACAATAAAAAGATCGCACAGAGAACAAGATAATTTAATGCACGTACAAATCGCCCGAAAAATATTGCCCCCAGATATCATTCGTTAGCGGCAGCACACGGTCTAACCAACTAGAAGTATAATGTTTTATTAAAATGAAGTTTGCTTCGTGAAATTTTAACTGAATTTATTTTCAGTTGTTTTATATGATGTTCATTTCAAAAGAAGCTTGAAATTAACTTAATATATACAATACAATGTATGTCCACTAATTAAGGGGTATTATGATACTGCTTTTGCCAGTCCTGTGGGGTAGAATGGTCTTATTTTTATAGTTTTAGAGATATGGGTGGCTTATGCAACTTTGGTAAGCAATTAAAAACAACTCGTTTTAGGAGGTATTATAATTTATTATCGTATATGAATAAAACATACATTACACCTTAAACTGAAAGTGTTATTTTATTCTTCCTGCTCGGTATCTCACGGCGGAGCTTTTCAGAGAGTATCAGGTCCTGAACATAGCCAATTTACATCTCAAATCCATTCTCTGGCACTACCATCGAGAGGAGGGGAAGATGCAAACTCAGCAGACACACATGACACGCATGGCAACTAATGAAATGTTCACCATCCCTAGAGTTAAAACCTCTTTTGCCCAAAGGCAATATGCTTATTTGGCTCCCATTACATACAATGGCGTGCCGACTTCAATAAAAGTAAAGGTAGGAAAACCATTTAGACAGTCGATCGGAGCGTGGTTGTTATTGCGACAGGATTTTGAGTACTTGGGCTTTCAGGATGAATGACGAGTGGAAAGGATTTATGTGAGCTCGTGAGTGTGGGTCTCTTCTTGTTGTTTTAATTTTGGATGTTTTTGTATTTGTGTTTCTGTGTGTTTTTCTTTTTTTCTTCTTTTTTTTTGTTTTGAATTTGTTTTGATTTTTATTCTTATGATTGTGTGCGGTATATTGTGGGATGAATATTTTTGGTCTTTCTGGAGTGATAATGTGTGAGGAGTTGAGTTTCGCAAGATGTTTCCAGTTGTAGTTGAGTGTCACTGTTTGTCAGGTTGATGAGAGCGTGCAACGGGGTTTTTTTGTGTTATCAAAAATCGGAAAGAAGTATCGGTTTATTTTTTCATGCTAAATATCCTCAGTGAGATACAGGCAAAAGCCTAGTTTACTGGGGATACGACAAATGAAAGGCAACAAACCCAGATCCATTAAAATTATATGTCCAAATCAAATTACCTTTTGTTTTTTCTCAAATTGTGTATATTTCTTGTCATGTGAAATAATAAATAAATAAATAAAATGTATCGGAAAATCTACAGAGGTTTCTTTGTATTTAACCTTTCTATGGTAAGTTTAATGTAGTATTCTTGCAAAATATATGTTTCTGATCATACACAGATACGGGGAAGTACCGATGCTAATGGCCACAGCCACACCTTTTTTATATTTGCACTCAATAATCTTCTCCGCAGCAAGGATTCAAATCTTGATTTATATATGCGATTGTTGCGTTGCTACTTTTATGTGACGTTGAAGCTTAGTCTCTCTCTAAAGCCACCACAAAAAAGTTCTTGTGATAGCCACCACAAAAAAGTGATAGTTCTTCATTATATAATAAATGAAGAACTATCAAAGAATGCTGCGAGTATCGCGGGTCAACCAGTCATTAATGATGCTATCTTGAAACAAATAATAAAGAATGAGAAGTATTATTTATCGTCAAATGGAGGTAAAGGCACTTGGAATATAAAATGCGAGGAAAACATATGATATCCTTAAATATATATTGTAGGAGAAAATTCAGGACATAAAACATACAGATAGATAGCATCTGGTAAAGAACTTACAGTAGTGGTTTCATCGCGGTACCATATAGTTGTTCAGAGCTGGAGCTTGAAAGGTCAAGATAGCCATGATGATCGTCAAACTCCGATGAGAAGAGGAACTCTAAAGAAGATGCAAATTTTATATTTGTACTCGTAGATAAAGTTTGCATTTGAGTACTTGGGCTTTCAGGATGAATGACGTGTGGAAAAGATTTGTCTGAGCTCTTGAGTGTGGGTTTGTTCTTTTTGTTTTGTATTTGTGTTTCTGTATATTTTTGTGTTAATTTTTATTCTAATGATTGTGTGCGGTATATTATGGGATGAACATTTTTGGTTTTATTTTTGTTTTATCATGGGTTCATTTTTGGTTTTACTTTTGTTTTTATTCTTATGATTGTGTGCGGTATATTGTGGGATGAACAGGTTTGGTCTTTCTGGAGTGATGATGTGTGAAGAGTTTGATTCTGCATGATGTTTCCAGTTGTAATTGACTGTCACTGTTTGTCAAGTTGATGAGAACGTGCAACGGGGTTTTGTTTTTGTGTAATCAAAAATCGGAAAGAAGTATCGATTTATTTTTTCATGCTAAATATCCTCAGTGAGATACAGGCAAAAGCCTAGTTTTTTCTCAAATTATGTATATTTCTTGTCATGTGTAATAATAAATAAATAAATATAGATACTTTTCAAATTTCGACTTCAATTGAATTGGAAACATAAGATCATCTCAGTGTTTGGTTATTTGTGGCTAAGTATATTTTTTTGTATTTAAATATCAAATGACTTGTATGTTATTATTCAATTAGAGTACGTGGATTATCGAAGTTAATCTGTTGCGTGATATCTGCATTAGAGATTCCGGTTCAGTAAGCTGGAACTGCTTATCAAATCAGTGACTGGCGGCCAAAATCACTGATCTTTCATAATTTTTTTAATATAGTGAAAGCATCATTAAATTATAGCTATAAGTATATAATTATTTGTGTGGCAGCTAATAAATATTTCACAAGATAAAAGGTGTAATTAATTCAATAAATCTTAACATAAATACATTTTTACTTCTACATTCGTATGTATAAGTGTTTTTACTATAACATTTTTGTTGTATACAGTAAAATCTGGCGGGCGTATTTCCATATGGCAATATCTTCCAATCAACCATAAAGAAGATAAAGATGCCTAAAATGAAAACTAGAATGAAACCTTTTTTTAAATAATCTGGAATCCAACGGAAATCGAACCCGCAACCTGCGGATTGGGAGACAGGCGTCTTTTTAACTGGCAGGAGGTTTTAAATAACACTCATAGACTCTTAAGGTAGATCAATGCATTTGTAATAGCTTAATGTACTTCACACATGGTCTCATTGAAATGCGTGAATGAGGTATATCTGTTCTATGTACTCGATAGCTGCAGTTCTACACACTAGCGAAAAAGCTACTCTAATTCTATTGGACAACGTATTGTCTTCTTGTTCGTGTTGCTCATAACTTTGTAGTTTTCTAATGAAGTGGATCTGAGTGAACGATTCACCTCCACTCTACCCAGTTCTGAGCCATGATGAGTGCAGCACCCAATGGGAAACTAGTCATCTCTTTGATTTGATCTATCATTCGCCTTGCTTAGTAATGTTCTATTGCTCATCACTCCTTAACGATTTCAATCACTATCAGCTTCTCTAAATTGCCTCTTCTAGCAACTTGACAGTATTGTCTTCCAGCGTGTCATTAGTCTTTGAAAACTGGAATAATAAGACATATAAATTTGATCCCCCCCCCCCCTCTCATACACCCAGGCTGTTACGGGGAACCAAATAAATCTCAATCCAGTGCGATATATATTAGAAGTTCGGAATATTATTTTACGAGTGCGACGTCACATAAAGATGTAGAAAAAACTATCCAAAGAGACACTTCCTCCCGTATCGATACACTCGAGTGTGCAAAGAATAGTAATGACGACGGACTTACGGTCGAAGATCACGGGGAAAGGCTGACTTGCAGCGCAGCCACTTAGGTATGGAGATCTAACAGCTAAGCAAGTTGTTAGTAATTTTAAAGAAAACTTCAAACGCAGCAAAACTATCTTTCGACGTCACTTATTCGAAGTAGCCAATCGGTCCGAAAATGAACTTATGTGATGAGATAACAAGGGACCCATCAAAAGTAGACAAGTTTTTTTTATCTTTGTATCTCAGATCCAATAAATTTTTCATCTAATAAATTTATTTAGTCAATTTATTAAGCTAACAAAACATGCGATACACGATCGTAAAACTTCCCGATGTATGATTGTAGGGTTAAAAATCTCACCCGCCCCTCTCAGCAGCGCGGTATCGTAACACTCTCACGTGCCGGCGCCGGCAGACACACAGCTACGGCAATGTAGAGGCGCGGGACGGCCTCTCGGAATGTACGAGTACAGTGCGGGTCCGGTGATCCGATTCATACACTGTGTTTACGATAAGTGTACTCAGATAGGGTTTTGGTGGAATACGTATGTTCCTGTTATTTACTCACTGTTTTTTTTTGTTATATTTTATACACGTACAAATTAATTGCTATTGAGGTCAAGTAACTTAACTCTGCAATGAAAATTGTTTCAATGTTTAACTCTCTAAAAACTATAATTAATTGTGTTGAGTGAGTACAGTCACTAATTATCAAAATTATCTTTAAAAAGTCTTTAACGTGTTCCTCGCGGGAAGCACAAACGCCTGTGATCTGATCTGTAGCATTCCTTTGTGTATTTTACGTAATGTTTAGTTTATCTCCTATATTAAATGAGTCTCCTTGAGAGTAATGACTATTATTTACTATCAGAAAATTACTTGAATGTCATGTTTACTTGGTGTTTTAATCAAATATCAGTGGTTCTAAACAAAAAATGCGTTTAAACTTAGAAATTAAAAAACGCCGAAATTGTGATTCGTGGAATTTGTGGAAGATTCGTGGAATTTGATTTTTAACGCGGTGTACAGGTTAAGACATCTAAGTGAGCACCTTGCAAAGATTTTAGCATTTTAAGCATAAGGCAAATTTATTACATACATTATAAAATATTTCTCGCGAAACTAACTAGCTTCTCATGATGAAATCTTAGTCCCAGTGTTAGAATATGCCCGCGAAAATTGGTCGTTGTAAAAAATAAAAATGACTTAAAAGTGAGAAAAAAAACAGTGCATGATATGAAAGAAATGAGGATATTTGAAAACAATGCGGATTGAAATCATATTTAGTTCTACAGATGAAAAAAATTAATGATGAAAATTTCACAAAATTATTCTTCCAAAGTAGTAGCAAGGTAGTAATGTATAGAAGGCATGATAAATTTAGGAGGCTTTAAAAAAACGTGACACGCGCCAAAGTTAATGGTGATAATAAAAATAATTCTAATAACTCACAAAGGTGCTAAAGCTCATATCAAATATGATAACGCTCATCAAACTAGAAATAAAAGTAAAGCATTGCTTAGTATTCAAATGAAAATAACTTTATTTTGGTTCTTCTAATACATTGACAACTGAAAAAAAGTCCTTTAACATTTCAAGGCTTTAATGCACATTTAAAGATTGACATTTTTCACACGACATTACTGAATCTAAGAGTTGTTGCACATAGAGAAATAAAAGCGGGAATCTTAATATATATGTTATGAGTATCACATAAACAAAGGTTATAAAATTTAAATACCTCGGAAGAATCCTAGTGGAAGACCTCGACCCAGAAACTGAAGTCAAGTGCAGAATTGAATCATCTCGTGCGGCTTTTAATAAAATGAGAAGCGTATTCTGCGATGATAATCTAAATTTGAAACTTCGACAACGGTTAGTCAAATGCTACGTTTGGTCAGTGTTATTGCATGGAGTGGAATCATGGACCCTCAAAGTTGGTAGTATGAACCGACTGAAAGCATTCGAAATGTGGATACACCGGAGAATGCTACGGATACCCTGGATGGATATGGTCAGCAACACAAGGGTTCTTCAAAGAGCCAAAGTATGTAGAGAGTTGCTGACTGATATTAAAATCTGAAAGGTGTCCTATTTGGGTCATGTGCTTTGAGGAGAAAAATACAAATTACTTCACTTGATTATCCAAGGCAAAATAGAGGGTCGAAGAGGTGTTGGCAGGAGGCAAATCTCCTGGCTCCGCAATATACGTGATTGGACTGGTATAAGGAGCGTTGAAGATCTTTTTCGGGCTGACAGGGACAAACTGTTAACTGTTAACTTCTTCATTTGATTCACCCTTCTCATAGGACACCTTCATATTGCTTGCGTTACCTCCATTGTCTCCGCGATCACCAGCTTTTCAAGATATTGGTTTCTCTCTCGTCACATACGTAAGGAAGCATTATTTTACACCACATCTAAAAGGCATCTATCATATTGGGTTCTTCTTACTCCCAAATAGTGATATGGAAAATACTAGAGACTTAACGAATACAGGACTTGAATACAGAACTTTAAAGTAATCATATATATTTTTTAATAATACTTAAGTCCTGACGAAAATACTCATCAACTTTGAAACTAGTTATAAAATTATTGGTTAAATACAAAGTGTGATCAGTATAATAAGACACATGTTTAGACTATTGTGGTTAAAAACGTTCCCAAATCTTATAATACGTCGAAATGTAAAATATTTGAACTAAATAAAGTACTTTAAGGCTGAAAATATTCTAAGAATAAACAGCATAAAACTTTTGAACACCTGCTATTTGAATTTAGCTCACAGTAACTGCGATAAACGACCGTTTACTATTCAAGCTATCCGCTCTTTACAATTCGTTCTGCACATATCATCCAGAGTAGCTAACAGCTGCACAAGTAATCTCACCGGCCGCGACCACAATACCACCCTCACCCTCGCACCACCTGCTCCTGTATATCCTCGAATCCACCTCCAGCACGGGATAGCTAGTTCTCCCGTTACACGGTTAAACTTTCGTGTTTCATGTCAATATATTCACATTGGGCGGGGTGGAACGGTGGCAACCAAATTTCGTATACGTTTAATGCAGTACCAATGTTACCTTTATCCGATATTCAATCAAAAAAGTAATCATTTAGATGCTTCGGACTTTACTTTATTGAATGGTATTTTGATATTTGGAAATTTCTATACCAAATAAGATCACCATTTTGCTCGAACCATAATTAAGGTAACCATTACTAGACCACCATATTACTCGAACCATGATTTTGGTAACTATTACTTGACCACTGTATTACTCGAACCGTGATTTAGGTAACTATTACTTGACCATTGTATTACTCGAACCATAATTAAGGTAACTATTACCAGATCACCATATTACTCTTACCATGATTTAGGCAACTATTACCAGATCACCATATTACTCGAACCATGATTTAGGTAACTAATACTTGACCACCATATTACTCAAACCATAATTAAAGTAACCATTACTAGATCACCATATTACTCGAACCATAATTTAGGTAACTATTACTTGACCATTGTATTACTCAAACCATAATTAAGGTAACCATTACTAAATCACCATATTACTTGAACCATAATTTAGGTAACTATTACTTAACCATTGTATTACTCAAACCATAATGAGGGTAACCATTACTAGATCACCATATTACTTGAACCATGATTTAGGTAACTATTACTTGACCATTGTATTACTCAAACCATAATTAGGGTAACCATTACTAGATCACCATATTACTTGAACCATGATTTAGGTAACTATTACTTGACCATTGTATTACTCAAACCATAATTAAGATAGCCATTACTTGATCCCCATATTACTTGAACCATGATTTAGGTAACTATTACTTGACCATTGTATTACTCAAACCATAATTAGGGTAACCATTACTAGATCACCATATTACTTGAACCATGATTTAGGTAACTATTACTTGACCATTGTATTACTCAAACCATAATTAAGAAAGCCATTACTAGATGACCATATTACTTGAACCATAATTTAGGTAACTATTACTTGACCATCGTATTATTCGAATCATAATTATGGTAACTCTCACAAGACCACCATATTACTCGAACATAATAAGGGAATCATAACGTAACGACTGTGATGCTTTATACATATCCGTTATAACACCAAAAAGAAAGGTTTGACCCACAGTATGATAACATTTACGTTGGCTATCTAACAATCATAATAATTCTGAATTTAATGGGATATGCAATGAGATCACTTCTTTCTATCTCGGTACACGTATTTCGTTCTTGGTCCTTCTTTACACTTCATCATACATCCTATTCTATTGGAAAGGGTTTCACTCTTCCTTCTATCAAAATTGTATTTATTGTAACTGACTACGTTGGTCTAGGTCCAAGTAGTAACAGAAAAGGGTTATATTTTATTAATATCATAAATAATGCTATAATGTTCAGTTGTTCATAAAAAACTAAAACAAGCCTTTTGGAAGGTATAAAAACCAAAAAAGCAATTAACCATAAGAAAACTATTACTAATCATACATTCCAAAACACGTCAGCACTTCTTTAGCAGTCATACATTCCAAAACACGTCAGCACTTCTATTAGCAGTCATACATTCCAAAACACGTCAGCACTTCTATTAGCAGTCATACATTCCAAAACACGTCAGCACTTCTATTAGCAGTCATACATTCCAAAACACGTCAGCACTTCTATTTGTAGTCATACATTCCAAAACACGTCAGCACTTCTATTAGCAGTCATTTTCCAAAACACGTTGACGCACTTCTATTAGCAGTCAAACATTCCAAAACACGTCAGCACTTCTTTTAGCAGTCATACATTCCAAAACACGTCAGCACTTCTATTAGCAGTCATTTTCCAAAACACGTCAGCACTTCTATTAGCAGACAAACATTCCAAAACACGTCAGCACTTCTATTAGCAGTCATACATTCCAAAACACGTCAGCACTTCTATTAGCAGTCATACATTCCAAAACACGTCAGCATTTCTATTGATATGTCCACTAGAGACTACCTCACATCGCACTTTTCACACAACCATTAGATTTAATATATCGCATATTAGACTTAATATTTAGTTCACCTGTCGAAGAACTTGGTGAAGGTGCTCAAAACTCGAGTCAACAAAAACATCGTATTAGTTAATTTAAACCAAAAACGTTACATCAATAGAAACAATTCGATCCACAGCCACATAACACATTGATCTCACTGATTGTTTTATGTTAACCTTAAAAAATTTATCAATAAGATAACACAAGTATCCAAGATCTTTAATTCAGTCAATCTTTCATTTATTTACTCTTCAACGTATTCGCGTTTAAGATGGGAAAATGTGAAAAGCTATGGCAGGGAGATAACATTTTGTTCAGTCCCATTCATCGAGTCTTCAAAATTAAGGTAATTCAAGGAATTCGCGTAACTCGCTATTTATCACCCTATGTTTTAGCAATATAAAAACACTTAAAGAATTATCAATGATCTCGTCAAATAAATGTAGGTGGAATAATACCTGTAAGTGTGTTTAAACCGGATTCCCTATGACAAGCTTATTATATTATTATTATCCATAAGACTATCGGTACTTATCAAGATATCTCTGATATTTTGAGATCATAAGGATTTTTACGACATATTAGTGATCCCCAGGGCATTTTTAAAAGCCACTGCTTCTGGTATGTACAAAGTAGCGTCTAAGGACACCATGGGTAATAGAATCTATAACTCTATAGTTAAAGACAAGCAGCTTATCAATTTGGTCTCAGAAATGCAAATATTTGAATAAAAATAGTTATTTTTAATGTAGATTTATTTGGGTTGTTTCATGACATTCAATTTTATTTCACATTTTCAAATATATTTTTTATAGTTTTGGAAAGATTATTGCAATATTTTATCCCAAGATGTATATTCGTATGTACGAGTTATTAATTGTTTCGCGTTGAATTTTTTAACAATTTTTTTGTTGGATTTATCATTGATATTAAGTATTTATCATTGATATTAAGTATTTTGTACTTTTATTAGAGTTTTTTTCTTTACGAATTTTCAAGATGAACTTTTTTTTACAATAAAGGCAAAGAAAACAAGTAAAAGGAAAAATTAGTAAATAAACAACTTATTTAATATTTTTGTGTTCACCCCAGGTTTAGCTTTAGGTTTACAACCGGTTTTGAAGACCACCGTCTTCGTCGTCAGGTGAAGACAAACTAAATTGCTAAAAATATGTTTCCTGTACAAGTGTCAATAATATAAGATGAATAAGGTACGGGAAGATAAGTGGGGGGAGATGTGATTCAATGCTAATTGAGTCGGGGAAAAATGAAAATGAACCTTTTGGGCAGGTCAGGGTCTGGATATCCAGAGGCAAAGAAAACAATTTATCAATGTTTTCGGCTTAAACATTGTGAAACTCTATATTCGAATATTTAACAATAAATTAATTTGTTGTCCCACTAATTGTAATTATCTCAGCTACTCGTGTTTCTACCTCCTGTCCCGAGGCTTCCTCTTAAAGAGAGCCTTGAGGTAGGAGGTAGAAACATTTGTAGAGAGGATAAATACAATAAATGGAACAGCAAAGTATTGTTAAATATTCGCAAAGAAAAAATGAAAAGGAGGAAGGTTTTTTGAGAATTAGAAGATATTTATAAATGAATTTCATTTTTCAAATGCAATAATTCCTTAATACGTTAGTATCTTCTCTCTATTTTGGCCTAAACAACCAAGAACAAGGGTTGTTATCCTTAAAATATCGTTTCCATATATTTAGTACAAGCATCATCGGAATTTTCCCACTGTATCATTGATTTCCTCCTATTGATGACAAGATGATGTAAGAGGAATGGCGTTATCCTGGACCTAACAATAGTCTCAGGTACTGTCATCTCTTTTCTCGCTTCCTTTTCAAATGAATACTGGCCGCCCATCACACGACACGCCAACCCTGGTCTCCACAGGCTGTCACGCTACTTCTTCAAGTTGAATAAATACTCAACACGGACAAAGAAGTTCCGGGTTGACGTATCAATAACCGAGGAAAAAAATATAAGAATGAAAAAATATGTTTGAAGAGGGATATTATAATATACGTGTAAACATTGATGAAGGGAAAATAACTTGAGGTTTTTTGATATTTTATAACGTTGAAAAATCGTTTGTTGAATTTGTTTGTTTACGGTCAATTTTAAAAGCTAACAATTTTTACGAAATACTATTAAAATTCAAAGGTCAGAATACAAAATTTTATTAGTAAAAGTTGGACAAAGAAAATATGAAATTAGATATCGAGACATTAACATGATTTATATTATTTGCTAGTAAATTGTATTCACTCTTTACTAATTAGTTATTTTGAGTTTTGTTAGTTAAAAGTTCTTATGGAGTCAAGACCTCTATATCGTACATCAACTACCTCTATATCGTACAACTACTATAATTCAGGAAAAGTATTGTAATTTATTTTATCAAACACTGTGTATTCCACTTAGAGCACAAACAAGACTAAATTCTGTTCGAACGAGGCGAACATCTGGTAAACACATATATCCCAAAAATCTCTCTGCTGCTGGCCAAAATCGTCCTTTGTCTCCCTCAGCCCTCAGTCCCCAGCCCGAATGTCCCCAATCATTGAAGCGTATGTTATATATCAGTACCAGTTCGAACAGAATTTAGTCTTATTTGTGCTCCCCTGAAGATGAGGTGAAAGCCTTGAAACAGGTAGGGTTATACCGTTACAAAAAAGTGGAATAAACAGTGTTTGATCAAATAAATTACAATGTTTTTAAACCTCCACAACGTTAATGCCTTAACTATAAACAATATATCGAGGAAAGTATTTTTATGTGACTTAAAAATATAAACTAACATATTTTAAATTGTTTTATAGTATTACAATTTTATTGTATACAGTACCACCTGTCGGGTTTATCGTTATGTGGCAATCTCTTCCAGCTAACCAAAAATATGGTAAACATACCTCTAGTGAAATTCAGACTAGAATCTTTTATAAAAAATCTGGGTTCTTCGATATTATGGGTTGTTTTACCTATATACTCGTAGTTAACAAAGCGTATCCTTAATTGAAGTGTATTTAGTGTATTTTAAATAGTCCTCAGCCTTCATTCTGCACAATTTGAAGTTTCCTCAACTTAGTAGGTCAACTTATAGTTTAACTGTAAGAAGTTTGCATATTTGCAAGGAGATATAAATATCACACAATGCTAGGGCTAAGAAGACACTGACACTGTATGTATACTATACGTGTAGTAAATACTCGTATATTATTATTCTTAATTTGATAACCATATTATAGACATGCATACATACATTACGCCATTTCCCTATTGAAGTAGATAGAGAGAACAGCTTGTCAGATTTTCCTGTTGTGACACACCTTTTGCCTCTTCTATTACATACTCGTACATACTCTTTCTCATACCACTCCTACACTGCTCTGACTTATAATTTACATTTTCTTCTTTCAAAATATAATTAAATTTAACTATACTTTCCGTGGTCTTCCTCTTCCACGCATTCTACACGAATGCAAACTGTACATTTGTGGTCTTAGTCTTTCTTAATTTATTTGTTCTATGTGTCCAAATCAAATCAGGGTATTTTTCCATCGTACTCAACAAAATAGATCGTCAATAGTTAATTAAAGTTTTCGACTTTAACTTTGTGAAACTCGGTGTAAGAATATTTAAAAATAAATTACTTTTTTATTTCACTAATTACATAAACCCCCGCTATACGTGTTTTACCTCTTATCTCGAGGCTCTCTTCAGGCTAATTAATGTTGTTAGTGAAAAAACAAAGTAATTTCTTGTTAAAGTTCATCAACAGTTCAAGTGCGCGCAATAGGTCAACACCCCGACCTCTTCGAAAAGGGAGTCTATGGGAATTGTAAAATGAATACTTGGTTTTTTTTGTTTATTTAACGTTTACTACAGGTTCAACATATTATTTATTTAACGTTTAATACAGGTTCAACATATTGTTTATTTAACGTTTACTACAGGTTCAATATATTGTTTATTTAACGTTTAATACAGGTTCAATATATTGTTTATTTAACGTTTAATACAGGTTCAACATATTATTTATTTAACGTGTAATACAGGTTCAACATATTGTTTATTTAACGTGTAATATAGGTTCAACATATTGTTTATTTAACGTGTATTATAGGTTCAACATATTGTTTATTTAACGTTTAATACATGTTCAATATATTGTTTATTTAACGTTTAATACAGGTTCAATATATTGTTTATTTAACGTTTAATACAGGTTTAACATATTGTTTATTTAACGTTTAATATAGGTTCGACATATTGTTTATTTAACGTTTAATATAGGTTCAACATATTGTTTATTTAACGTTTAATACAGGTTCAACATATTGTTTAGTTAACGTTTAATACAGGTTCAACATATTGTTATTATATGAAATAACATGAAAAATATAGTTATTAAAAGTCTAAATATAGCATAATGATAACAGGAACAATGTTACTCATACTTCTCTGTAAAGTGGCTCCGTTATTATCGTACCTAGAAAGTTTATTAAGGAGCTTAATCCTCAATTTATCCACAAAGATATGGAATATATTGATTTCGTAAAATTCATTCAACAAAGTCATTCCGTGTACGAGTGGTGATACTTTTAACAAGTTCGTAAATACGGCATCGGGAATAATCTTAGTTCACGATGGCGTAAATAATTTTCCGGTTAGTTTAACAAAAGTAAGTCAATCAACAAAGGGTTTATCATTTTTCCTAAATTTTAAATCTTTTAAACAATTAGTCGAGTTAGGTAATTAACACATTTAATTGATCATTTTCTGTTTTGTATTTCGATCTGTACTATCACCATTAATATAAGCATTGAAAACTTCCCAGCCTTGTTTAAAGAAAACAAAAATTAACTTCTCTCAAGTACGATGGATTGAATAACGATAAAATAAAACTCTCACATAAGATTGATAAACTCGCCACTTTGTCTTCTGCCTCGTCTGCCAAATGAGTCATGTAAACCAGCAATTTACAATGCTCTCACCTGTCGTAGCTGCTGAAATAGTGACAGATCGGCCCCAGCATTCTCAGCACCTCTACGATGATTACCTGCGATACGTATGCGCGCCGTGTCCGCGCCAAAGTGGTTTAGCTCTGACGCGCGCCCGTCTCGCGGATGAATCATTGCCCTGTTCCGCTCGCTCTTCCCGCGGTCCCGGTCTCAACTTATACGTTATTTATGGCCGAAGTAAGCGGCCGCGCTAAGCACGGCGTGCGGTGGGGGGGGACGGCAGAATTTAACACCAACTTCTCATACGTGCTTAAAGCGATAACTTTATTCTTTGTTGTTTTATCCACCCTTACCTTTGCCACTCTCTTCCCTGCCACCCTTTATGTGAATCTTTACACCCAATAGGAGCGCAAGAGCGACGCCAGTTTGAAGTATTGTTTATCTTTAAAGCTCGTGTAAGTTTTTCACTATTTTATGTACAGAACTTTAAAAATACACCATCGTTTATGTGTCTTTACTATGAATAATGTCATGAATTGTTATATATTTTTGTCCGCTTCACTCTTTCAAATTTATAGTTCGGACAGAGTGTACGAATTTCGAAAGCTAGATATTTATAGAGATATTAAAGTTTTAAGAAGCAATGTGTACTAGTTACACATCACAGGAAAAGAAGGGTTAAACAACGGTCGGATGCTAAGTGTGCAATACCTCTCACAAAGATCACATACATGTGGATCCCGCTGAGCTACCTTATCAGGTTAACGCATGTTCGCTGCACATTGCCTATTTATTATAAGTCTAACTGTTGAAGCTCCATCGTTTCGAGAATAGATAGCTCTGTAATTCTTAAGCTACCTGCTGTCAATCTTCAAGTACCCTGCACATAATCAACGACTATCGCTGACTGTTTTTAGAGCGCTTATTCCACAATTTAATAATTCCAAGTTAAATGTACATAAAAAAACTAATTTGGAATATTGTATTGAATTTGTATATTATGAATGTATACATTCACTCCAGTGAATAAATAAAGTAGACCCTACACTGAGCGCTTTCTCTCCAGTCCCAAGCAATAAGCGATTATCGTTTGGTGGTGTCCTTCGGGACTACGCTATCCAGAGAGACCAGAGCTGCCGTTACTTTGTGCTCGATGTATGCAGTTCGCGCAGGCGGCCAATCGATGAGGTGGCCGTTTTTTTTTTCATTTATATAGGCCGTTCAAGGTTCAGTGACAAATATATGTTTTTTTTGGTTTTGACTACCAAATATAGAGTTTAAAACCGTTACTAATGTATTTAACAATTTTCTGTATAGCTTGATGCCATCATTTCTGAAGCCATCACACAATCATATTTCATCTATAGTATAATCAAGAATAACATTTGATATACTCGTACATACGATTTTTAGTGCTCAGTTGTCAGAGTAGCTTACGTGAAAAAATAATGCCATGGGTTTGAATCCTACTTCAAAATATTCTTATTTTTTTTAGATGACTCGTTAAGCGCTGCATGTTTTCGTGTAATGCATATTTTTCCTAATGTATATCAAAATAATTAACATTTATTGACTTGTTATGGCCTTTTGCAACGAAAACACTTTTAGAATTTCAACTGTGTAATTTTATTTGTATAATCGTTGAATTACATTGAAGTATAATATTAACAGTGTTATAGAAGTAATACTAACGATGGTGTTAACATCGTAGTGGTTTTAAGAATAATGATTGCTGCCTCTGATATGACGTTTTATTTAAAGCGAAGCATCTTCCGATAACTCACCCTTAGATAATTAACAAGGAATTTTGGTTGGGTATGTTATCGATGCCCTTTGTAAGGTCAAATCGATATCAGACGATTTATTTGGAATGTATCGTTGGCTGTTTACTTCCATTTAGGGATATGAAATCTTTATTGAATTTTGATAGTAAGCAGTTCCTGATAATTCTGGCAGATGATAAATTTAAACATAATACATTGAGTTAAGTTTGACATACACGTGATAACACTAATATTTATTGGATGTGGAGAACATGATATGGTTAACATTGATATGGTTAACATTGATAAGCTTAACATTGGTTTGCATGATTACTTATAATATTTATTGGATGTGGATAAGACTATATGATAAGATAACATTGGTAGGGATACATTACAGACTGTTGTATTTTTTTATACTAAGTTTCCATCTTAACATATTTAGCTTCCACATAGATCTCAAAAGTTTATCGTCTTTGTTTTTTTCATCATTGATATATGTACGGCACCGGTACAAAGGACTGTAGAAATAGGTAGATGGCTGCTGCTCAATGCTCGGAGATTTCGGCTCACTTGATGCTTTCTGGTGAAAAGGTAGCAGAGTGAAGAGATTCCTCTGTAGCAGGTAGTAGATGGTTGCAAGTAAAATGCAGTAGACTGAAGGGAACTGAGAATGTATTTTTTACTTTTGGCGCTCCTTATGTGCGGCCAATCGCAAGCGCCTGTTTTTGCCCGTGCATGCCATCATGATTTGCTAAATATTACAATTCTCGCAAGTTTTCGCATGCATGGGCCGGCCGATTTTCGATACTATTTCGTGCGATGGCCACGCATAAGGAACATTTCAGTTACGGTCGTGACACAGCACGGACCTCAACAAACATAAAAAAATACATACAAAACATCAAAATATAACCAAGAATTTGTACACGTGAACATAAAACAAGAAAACAAATCAATCAGATGTTTTAGGTGACACATACGTCCGATACAATATCCGACAGGGCGAAGTATAGTATTAGGGCTTTTGCCATTGCAGGCCTTGTGGCTTGGAATTATCTGCATATATGGTAAGTGTTAGAGATATGAGTGATATGCGCACCTTCAGGAAACTTTTGAAAGCAGCCTTTTTGAGAGGTCTTATGATTATGGTATACATATGAACACTACACTCATGATTATACATTTATGATTATACATATGAACACTACTTTCACGATTATACATTTATGATTATACATATGAACACTACACTCATGATTATACATTTATGATTATACATATGAACACTACACTTATGATTATACATTTATGATTATGCATATGAACACTACACTCATTCCAGTACATTTCACTTCACCTAAAGCCGAACGTTTTACTTTCACATTTCAGAATATCGACAAAGATTGTTATTATTTCCTGTGAGTTTGTTGTCAAATATATTTTTTTTATTAACATCTGAAAATGAATGTAAGTATGTTAGCCTCCACCTACTTATAACGCTCAACTTACAGTACCCGGCGGTAAGTAATACACACCGGGCTTAAGAAAGAGACTGTCGGCCATAATCGGCTAACTTCGGCTTTGTAGAGCGTCGTCTCTGTCATTCATACACGTGTTGCGTCGCGATTTGTCAGTCGTTGGCAAGCGATGATAATCTAAACTTGAAACTTCGACAACGGCTAGTCAAATGCTACGTTTGGTCAGTGTTATTGCGTGGAGTGGAATCATGGACCCTCAAAGTTACTAGTATGAACCGACTGGAAGCATTCGAAATGTGGATGTACCGGAGAATGCTACGGATACCCTGGACGGATATGGTCAACACAAAGGTTCTTCAAAGAGCCAAAGTTGATAGAGAGTTGCTGACTATTATTAAAATCCGAAAGGTGTCCTACTTGGGTCATGTACTTAGAGGAGCAAAGTACAAATTACTGCACCTGATCATCCAAGGCAAAATAGAGGGCCGAAGAGGTGTTGGCAGGAGGCAAATCTCTTAGCTCCGCAATATACGTGATTGGACTGGTATAAGGGGCGTTGGAGATCTTTTTCGGGCTGCCGGGGACAAAGATGTCTACTCTCAGGTGATATTCAACGTTGGGGGGACCTGACGACACTGAGAAGAAGAAGGCAAGCGTTCTAGAGACAAAGACGACGTTAGCCGATTATGGCCGACAGTTTCTTTCTTAAACCTGATGTGTATTACTTACCGCCGGGTACTGTACTTTATTATTTTTTAATACTTTTTATTTTTTTAATAAGAGGGTTTAATTTCCAAGTATGAGCATTTCGAGAAATGACTGCTCTCTAAAAGGTTCTACTTGTATGTAAATTGTTCATTCATTATTATTAATACGAAGTTCATAAATTTTTTGCTTACAAAATAAAATGTTTATTTATGAATTTATATAAAATAAAGTAATATTTCCATTTTCATTGGATTTCTTTATTTGAAATTTGGGTGAAAATAAAATAAAAAAAAGGCAATTTGGAAATTATAATGATATAAATATTTTACTAATCCATCTTATTTAGAAAAAATAATTATTTTAAATTTTCTTATAGGGGCGGGTTTTTTTTTTTTTAAAAACTGTCACAAACCATATCGGTGAGTCTTGGAAGAGGTCCCCATGGAACAAGCAATCCACCCTCGTTCCCGGCATGAACTTGATGTCCACGGAGATCAGAAATGGCACATGTGATTCACTTTCTGTCCCTCAATCAAATGGAATGACTACCCTCACATAGGGAACCGATTCTTTCATTTTGATTTCCGATGAAACCTTTCCGAGTTCAGACATTTCTTCAATAGATAATTCAAAAAAAGAATTGTTTTGATATATTAGCATACTTACACTCAGATGTCTGGGGTTTAATTTCAAACATTTTTATAAACTTCGTGACCTACTCGTAGGTAAAACGCCTGCCCTACAGCACTGGAGTTTGATTTTCGTTAGTATCTGATTTTTTAAAAGGGTTTCATATTGGTTTTTACAAATATCTTCTATTTTTTGTTTGGTTGAAATATATAACTGCTAGATAATAAAACTCTCCACCTAATCTGGTTTGTTTCTGAATTAATTGTTGTACCCGCACTCTATACATTCTAGAAACGCTTTAAAGAAAGTCTGAATGAATGTGATGAAATACAAGTAGCCTAAACGAGTGGACTTACTAAATAATTAGTTGTTAGAATTGTTATCTAGTTATAAGTAGTATGTAGGTGTTAATTATTTCTAAGAAATCATATATTAAGATTATTAATAGTAAAAATAAAATGACACGTAGGAAAATAATATTAAGTAAGACCATAAATTACAATGTATAAAAAATGTTAAGTTAAATAATACATTTGTATGTAGGCATAGCCTTGGCAAATATTTATACCATATATTTTTTGTTTGATAAAAAAGGAACGCTTTGAGAAAATATGTGTTAATTATTTCTTTGTCAAAAAATGTTTAAGAACTTAACTAAAAAAAGTAGCGTTAAATCATAAACGTTTCGAGCAAACAGTTAGACGTGTACTCTTACAGTACCTATAACATTTCCAAGCAAACATCAAGACTTGTATTCTTGCATTATAAACATTTTGAGCAAACAGTAAGACGTGTGCTCTTAAAGTATAATATTCCCAAGCAAACGGTAAGATTCGACCTCTTGCAGTAAATACGTTTCTTCGATATTTCAGATAAACGAAAAAATGTTCTTCATGAAGTGTGTTCTTCGTATGTTCATCCATTTATCTGTGATTAATGATGGTCAATATTTAGACTTAGTTTCGACAAATTGTTTATTTTATTAATATTTATCAACTTTGTAATGATAAGGAAGTGTAATATTGAAAGAACTATAACATTTGGTAGTTAAGTGAATGCTGTATTTTTTAAAGAATAAATATGACTGAAGTCATAGGTATACTTATACTCCCGGATACTAGGCGGAAAAGGTGCCTCTGTCATTCGAGGGTAGTAGCACAGCGCGAGATTCGAACTGACGACCTTCCACACGGAAGTCCAATGCGTTATCGCGCGGCCATGCACCTCTTATACGGTGTCTTTAACATTTTATACGTTGTGTTTAGTGACTGAAGCAGAAGAAAAGTTTGAAAGAAGCAAAGTTGTTCGCTAATTATATATAGTTCGGAAATTCTAGGATGAGTCCTGTGACAGCTCACAAATTTGCCCCAATACAACCTTGTAACGATGTTCAGTAATTTTAATTATTTTATCAACTTTAATATAAGCCTCAATTCTTATAAATATCAAGTTATTAAGGTAAATACATTACATAAGACTGTATTGGGGCAAATTTGTGAGCTGTCACAGGACTCATCCTAGAATTTCCGAACTATAGCAACAAAATTAGAAAAAAAATGTTAAAGAAAAAAACTATGTGTGATAAGAAAAACAATGAAGATATTAGGAAAAAATGTTAACTGAAATAAGGTGTAGCGCTTTAGAGGAAATAATAGGGGATTGAGGTGGTTCAGCCATGTAGAAAGAATGAATGATGAAAATTTTACGAAAAATATCTATGTGGTGTAGAAGGTACGAGAAGTTTGCGTATACCTACAAAAAAAATATGACGACCAAACGAGGTAAAACCTGAAACAGGTAAGAGGGAAAGGACTTTTGTATCAGGAGAGTATACATGACAAGGTTAGCTTCTTATCTTTACGCTCGACTTGTTTTTTTTTTTTTTTGCAATATTTTTAATCGATCAATATTAATGGGTTTGATTATCAAGTTCGAGCGCCCATGAGGAATGCCTAGTTGGCGCTATATAAATTGCCTTTTGATGTTTATTGTTATTAGATCTGGCAGAAGCAAAATATGTAAGCCATGATAATATAATGAAGTGGAAATGTCTTATCTCTGCCTACTCTGATAGGGGCATGGCGTGATGGTCATGATGATGAGTATTACCAGTATTCCTAAATATTTTACTTCCCCTACGACCATTATTTAATATTTAAAATTAATTTCAATAAAAATAAACATTCATAAAATAACGAAGTTTTTCATAACATTTGCGATATGAATTTTATTTCAAGCTTTCTTGTTAAAAGTTCCGTTGAAAGTGAAAAATATAAATAAACAAGAAAATATTCCCGGAATTTGTTTGCCGACGGATCTGAAAATAAGATTTTAATTAATGAACGAATTGAAGAGAATTCGTAAAATTGACGGACAAAGAAATTCCAACGGAAATGCTGAAAATTTTCCACTAGTTTTAAATCTCGGAAAATGTTAATTATTTTCACAAAATTAAAAACTCATTTATGTTCATAATTTATTTATTTTTTGTTTAATTACTTAAACATTACTCAGTCGCTGTATTAATTAGTTCTTTTTTATTGTGGCCCGAGAGGAACGCAAAATTTATACAAAAGTTGCATAGTATTTTATATCGGACATAGGACATCGAACTAATTTTTCAAGAAATTGTTTTCAAATTATTTATTATCTCAATTTATTATCACAAAAAAAAGAATAGATAGGTGTCCTTAATACCCTCGAACACTAGGTGGAAAAAGTGCCTGTAGCACAGCGTGGGGTTCGATCCGACGATCTTCCGCACAGAAGTCCTGCGCGCTACCGCGCGGCTATGCACCTCAATTGCGTCATAATGAGATTATTGGGTCAACATTGTGTCTTCATATTGTCTTAGAATTAAGAGAGATAAAAATGACGTTGGTGCATAAAAAAAGGAGAAACAGATATTAATATTAGATGGCTAGACTAGTTTTTTGCCTCTCCACGTGTAATGACAAATCATGAATTTTGAGCCTACTCCATTCTAAATCCGAAGGCTCGATTGCTAGGGGCATAAATAATATTGTCTCCCGATCACGTTTTTTTTTATTTTTCAGAATCACCTGTTCAGATGCATTGAAGTGTGTCATACTATGGTAAAGTAGATGACAATTTGTTCGAGTTTAGAGGAGCTTTGAAAATGAAACCCAAAAATTAAATTATATTGTCATAAAAATGAATTAAAACTCAGTTTTTTTTCGAGTATTATAAATCAAACGATTGGAATGTTATGAAAGGTGAACACATAATAAATTTTAAAAAAAAACACAGGATTTGCCAAAAGAATTGTGCGTTACTTTAACGAATAACGCGGGAATAACGCGGGAATATACGACGTGATATTCGGGAATTGACAGAGTGAGAAATAATTCAGAGGTGATGTAAGCAGCGAAGAGCGAACCCTGGTCGAGCGGGCTCTATTGAAAATTCACCGAGAGTCTGAAAGCTTTTGGTCGGCTGAAATATTTATTTCATAAGAGAGCTTCAGTGACTATAGATATCTACACTCGGCCAAAGGAAACTCTTTTGATTCTCTTGATATTTTTAGTATTTATGTTTTAGAAATAAAGGGAGAAACGTGTTTTGTTTCGACGTTTTGGTATTTTATATATATATCAATGAAGTTTGCGACCTTATATGATTATTTCCTTTATAAGACGTATTTATATAAAAGGGACCACCCCACATTTTATCTGGTCAAAGATAATACAGTAAATATCTTTGTACACTTTTTTTTCAAATTCTAAGCTTTATTAATTAAATATAACTATGTATTCAACTTGATTAACTGAATTTATTTATTTTATTGAATATTTGATGCAGGTTCAGTTCAATTTTGTAAAAGAAATATTAAATTCGGAAAAACACTCGACTACCTTACTTAAAAAATTATCTATAATTAAATTAAAGTATTTTATTTTATTTATTTATTTATATTATTATTAGACATGACAAGATATACATAATTTGCGAAAAAACAACAGGTAATTTAATTAAGACATACATTATTTTAATGGATCTGGGTTTGTCGCCTTTCATTTGTCGTATCCCCAGTAAACGAGGCTTTTGCCTACTGTATGTATGTATGTATACTTAAGTTCGATATATAGTATGTACTATATATATTATAAAATATTAACGAAATTCAGCAAAAGACTTACGTAACAATGGAACGTATATTTTAGTTTTTATAGGAAAAAAATACTTGTTTTATTTAATTGTGCCATTAGTGTTTTCCTCGAATCTTATTAATTTGAAGAGTGATTAAAAAAAAATTAAACTTTAGAACTTACCAAGGTGATAAAATTCAAGGGTAAATAGTTTTATTCTCAAAAAGTAATATTTTACTAATTTTTTTATGATAGTGATTAAAATTAACGTAAAGTTGATCTCTTTTGAAGTTCCATAAACTCAGCTTAACTTGTTAGAACTTTGCATGACGATTTAATCAGCACATTGTGTTTTTATGATCTAAGTTGGAATAACAAGTGTTAAATTACTTAACTTTGCAGCATTTCACTGCGTTGAATTATTTGAATTATTAATATAATTTTTGCCGATCTTTTTTACAGGGACATACAGTTGACACTGTCCCTAAAAACGAATTAGGTTCCTTTACTTTGCGATTATACACTAGATTGGGACAAGTTTTTAAAAATATTAAATGAATATGTATATAAATAAGTACTTAGTATTAAGTTATTATATACCGAGAGTAGAGCTTGTATTTAAGTGAACAGGGCCTTGACTGAGTCATATAATATTTCAAAAGGGGTGAAGCAAGGATTCCAATCATGAATTAGCGCTACGCTCAAACAGAGATTGTTTATTGGCCTTTCAAGTTCACCACTCCTCTTTTTTTACGTCGTCTTTTACTGTCTATGCAGTGAGACTCTGGAATCAGTTACAAACCAATATAAAACTCGCTCCGTCCTTGACATGCTTTAAGAAGCGACTGAAAAACTCTTAATTTCTAGTCAGTAAAATAACGTGTTTCATTTTCCTGATTTTTCTTTTCCTTTCCTCTCCACTATCCCTTCCTTTTCTTTTGATTGATGATATCTCATTTTATATGAAAAAGAATATTCGGGTGATTGTCCGTCTTTGTGGGGTTCGTGAGCATATGCTCACGTATGTGTTTATGGATTTCGTAGGGATGGGTAGTCATTTGAATGATTTATTCAAGCATGTAACTTGCTTCATTTACTTTTATCTTATTAGTTGTAAGAGATTGCCGTCTGGCAATTAGCTCACCAGATTGTATTTGCAATAAAATTGTTAAATAAATACATATAATCCATGTTACCAATCTAGTTAAATATACAAAACCCCAGTTTGCATTAGTAAACAGTACAACCTGCCATAAATCAGTTTGCAAGTATTAATAAATAAGCAAGGATGTTTTATATTACCCTGGTTGTTCAACATTTATTTCGATTGTGTGAACCAACTACAAAGGACAATTGGTGGCATACAAATGGCGAATGGTAACGTAAACGGATTACGGTGAGTGAAGATGAATTATGGAGTGTGATAAGTAAATTAGTTGTACGAGGGATGCGAAGAGAATGAATGCTGCAAAATCCTAGATCATGGCGAGAGACAATTGTGAAAGGAAATAAAAAGGATGTACGGGTGATTAATGAATTATTGGAGGAAGTTGAGGAGTTCTTCCATTTGGGTATTATTTCTTAGATGATTTAACCACTTGACAGTTTTGCCCGAGCCTCGTTCGGGCAAATCTTGATTCGACTTATTGGGAGTGTTTCTCCCGAGCGTCGTTTGGGCAGATCTTGTTTCAACTTATTTTCTCTGAATGGAATATATTTTCATATAGAATTTATTCATTCACAGTTTGTCATTGTGTTACATCGCGTGTTAAAAATCCAACTGTTAAATGGTTAAGAGTTAAGAAGCATGTAGCGATAAGATACAAAGTAAATAGGGAATACTCGTATATACTTGAACTAGACAGTATCAAAATCTACTAAGATGATCCATAATAGAAATTTGGTGCAAATTTTGGTGTATGGGAATAATACGTGGACGTAGAAAAATACTGATAGGAGTCGAATAAATGCTATGGAAATGCGGGGACTGAGAAAAATACATGGAGGATAATGTATGACAAATGATGGAATGAAGTGATTAGGGATGAATGTGAACTTAAGGTTGTTGTGTTGAGTAAGATGAATAAGAGGACGCTGACATAGTTTGGGAACGTGCAACGTATGAAAGAAGAAATAATAAGAAAACAAATATATATTGTAATTTATTTTTAACAAACACTGTTTATTCCACTTTTTTTTGACGGTATAACCCTACCGGTTTCAAGGCTTTCACCTCATCTTCAGGGGAGCGCAAACAAGACTAAATGCTGTTCGAACTGGCACCGATATAGACACTTCAACGGTTGGAGGCGGGGGGATGAGGAAGGCTAGGTATAATTTCGGCCAGGAGCGGGGAGATTTTGGGGAAATAACTATTCAACAGATGCTCCGATCGGTATACTGACTTAGAAATTTCTAGGGCCTCTAGTCTGTCCAATTTATTTCCGTTGCCGCTAATATGTAAGAATTTGGCATCATCGATAGAAAAAGTATGATTCTCACGGTGACAATGATTAGCCATTTCAGAATAAATTAGAGGATTTGTTAAAGCAGATTGGTGTTCACGAAATCTCTTTTCAAAAGATCTTCCTGTCTTTCCTATATAGAAATTATCACAGTCAGCACATAAAAGTTTATACACACCACTGACTGTGCATCTCCCCGCTCCTGGCCGAAATTATACCTAGCTTTCCTCACCCCCCAGCCTCCAACCGTTGAAGTGTCTATATCGGTGCCAGTTCGAACAGCATTTAGTCTTTTTTGCGCTCCCCTGAAGATGAGGTGAAAGCCTTGAAACCGGTAGGGTTATACCGTCATAAAAAAGTGGAATAAACAGTGTTTGTTAAAAATAAATTACAATGTCTTTAAACCTCCACAACGTTAATGCCTTAACTATAAACAACATAACAAATATATAGTTTAAATGTCAGCGGAAGGTGTGTTAGAGGAAAACCAAGAGAAGTATGGAAGGATCGAGGGTAAGGAAAAGTTTTTTTATTTTTTATCAATAATTTTAAGTACCACCATCATAGCCGAACGATGCCACCATCATAGCCGAATCAGAGGAAGACTTGCAACAAATGCTACAATCGATTCCACACTGCTTTCAAAAAATACAACATGTCTATCTACATTACCAAGACTAAATTCATGACTCTAGCCAGAGAACAAGTTGGATGCAGTGTGGCGATCAACAACTCACCAATCGAACAAGTTACAAAATGTAATTACTTGGGTGCTACCTTAATGTGCAATAATGACCTCTATGGCGAAATACTTTAACAATCACTTAAGGCCGCAGCTATTTCCGGATGTTTAAAGAACACTATCTGGAAAGTATATGAACATCCAAAGCAAGGTGAGGATATACAATACCTGTATCCGCCCCATAATGACTTATAGCATCGAGTCTAGAGCTGAAATCTCCTCCGAACAAACGAAATCAAGGTACTCAGGAGTATCGCTGGCAAAACCCTTCGTGATAGAGTACAAAACACAGAAATCCGAAGGATGTGCGAAGTTGAAGATATTGTTAGATGGGGACGACAGAGAAGAAGGTTCTGGAACGAACATGTATCCAGAATGGCGGAACCAAGAGCCGTAAGAATGGCCAGGAACAGTATCCCCAAGCAAGCAGACCTCTAGGACGACCTCCCAAAAGATGGATAGACAGCTGGCAGTCGACGTCACAAGGACACGATGATGCAAGACCATAACAGGCCTAAAAGAAGAAGAATAAAAAGAATTTTAAGTACTTATATTACTTGTCATATGTTCTTTTGTATTATATATAACAAACACTTGTGTCGTAAATTAAATAAATAAATAAACTTGTTTAATAATTTGAAAGGGAGATATCTAGAAAGTCAGAGAAATCGTAAAAGTTGTATGAGAAGTTGTATGAATGTGGAAGAATCAAAGGGTGTTTGTAGTGATAAGAAAGTCTGGCGCTATGTCCTCTCACCCTACCTCACAAAATGGTATATTTACGTGTGTGAAAAAATATATTTCTTTAAATTTTTAGTTGATACTCGGTTATTTTATGTTCCTTTAAAGAATTTTATTTTGTATTAATTAAGATATATTTTTACTATGCGTTTATTCAAACTTTTATATTTTTTTAACTGTCAGAGCTTTGTCTACATGCAATATTTCATTCCTTCAGCTTCACAAGAAAGGGTTGTAGAAAATAAATGTACTTGTTTAAAATCCCTACACAAAGCTTACAGCACTAACAATGCAAGTGCATTTTTCCAACGAGTTGTTGAACGTCTGATAAAACGTTTGAAAGAGTGGAACAGGTCCAATTTTTGTATTAGGAGAGCAGGTCATACAGCCAGTATAGGGATGTAGATATCGCGTCTGCAATACAACAATGTAACTAGTCAAAAATATTTTTTCGTATTTTAAAACTAGAAACTAATTTCTTCGCCGCTAGCCAGAAGCAACGTTTTTACAAATCTAGTAGTTTCTTTATTTGATTTGTAATCCTTATTATGTCGTTATAATCTTATCATCAACTTGAATTTATTTGGTTGCGCTTATAAACTACATTTTATAACATTTAACAACAAATTACTTTGTTAACCCCTAAATACATATATCCCCGCTACACGTTTTAAACCCCCTCTACCTACCAATGATCAACTTGAATTTATTTGGTTGCGCTTATAAACTACATTTTATAACATTTAACAATAAATTACTTTGTTATACCCCTAAATACATATATCCCCGCTACACGTTTTAAACCCCCTCTACCTACCAATGATCAACTTGAATTTATTTGGTTGCGCTTATAAACTACATTTTATAACATTTAACAATAAACTACTTTGTTATACCCCTCAATACAGATATCCCCGCTACACGTTTTAAACCCCCTCTCCCTACCAATCATCAACTTGAATTTATTTGGTTGCGCTTATAAACTACATTTTATAACATTTAACAACAAATTACTTTGTTAACCCCTAAATACATATATCCCCGCTACACGTTTTAAACCCCCTCTCCCTAACAATCATCAACTTGAATTTATTTGGTTGCGCTTATAAACTACATTTTATAACATTTAACAACAAATTACTTTGTTATACCCCTAAATACATATATCCCCACTACACGTTTTAAACCCCCTCTCCCTACCTCATGTTTCGAAGCTGTATTCAGGCAGAATGATCTCGGAGCTATGAGAATAGTGTTTAGATTTGGTGCCGTGCCTCTTAAGTGTTCACATCATAAGTTTTGCATTGATATTGTCGAATTCTTACAAAATATTTTAATAAATTTATCGCGTCACGGATTCAATTTCCACTTGTACTCATTTTCTGTAAATAGGGTTCCATCTGATTTCTATTTAAGGCCTCTTAAATTTATCTCTGGTTGCATGGAAGAAATTGGCACACGGCAATAGACCAGTCCAATCGCATTATAAACAAAAACAGTATAGAATAATACAACGCAATACAAAATGTTGAAGAATATTAAAAATAATTAAAGGTCAAACTCTCCTAAAGGTCGCTCTAACTGGGGACTCGAACCAACTTTACAAATAAAAAATAAGTTTAGAATACGGATTGAAAATTAGTGACTGCGCCATTAAATTTAGTACCTTCCCGCATCTGAAAATGTTAATAGACCTGTTGTGGAAAAAAATAGACAATGACAATGTTTCAACAAACCTCAAATTCACAGATAAAGATTTTATTCTAAGTCATCAATTGGTAGGTTTCGTAATCAAAAACTTATGTCATGTTTCTTAATTTTATTCTCTTCAAAATTTGTGACAGTTGTGTATTAAACGGACAGGAGCGGTAAGTACGAGTAGCGGGCGGCCGCGAGCCGAACCGATAGAGCTATTAACTTGTACCCGCCGCGCCGGACCGTGCCGGACGAACGTTTTATTAGCCGTCTTGAAAAATGACCGGGCAACCGGCCAGCCGCCGCGCCACTTCTGCTGTCCTAATACTTCCCATACCTTCCCATATCACCACATTTTCACACATTGTTCTGTCAAAGTAACAAATGTCCACACAAAAAAGTGGTGTCGATGTTATTTAAACGAATCACTTTTTTCATTATACATTTATTTGTATATTACATAATACCATATATATAATATTAAATTGTGATTATGATATTTGAAATAAATTCTATATTGAGAGAACAAAAATTAGGATGAGATTTTTTTTAAACATTTACGGTACAACTCATTTATTGGAAAAGAACTTTATGTTGCAGAGGGGAAATTATTTTTGTTTATTTAACACTTTTATTGCAAATACAATCTGGCGGGCGTATTGCCAGGCGGCAATCTCTTCCAACCAACCAGAAAAAGTAAATGAAGCAAGTTACGTGGTCACATAAATCATTCAAATGACTATCCATCCCCACGAAATCCATAAACATATACGTGAGCACATGTCCACGAACCCCACAAAGACGGTCAGTCACCCGAACATTCTGTTTCATATAAAGTGAGATATCATCAATCAAAAGGAAAGGAAGGTATAGTGGAGAGGTAAGGAAAAGAAAAATCAGGAATGAAACACGTTATTTTACTGACTAGAAATTAAGAGGTTTTTCAGTCGCTTCTTAAAGCTTGCCAAGGACGGAGCGAGTCTTATATTGGTTTGTAACTGATTCCAGAGTCTCACTGCATAACAGTAAAGGACGACGTAAAGAAAGAGGAGCGGTGAACTGGAAAGGCCAATAAACAATCTCTGTTTGAGCGTAGCGCTAATCTATGATTGGAAAGACGCTGAAAATTTTCGGCGAGATAGGAGGGGGCGGCGGGACAGCTAAGGATATTATACAATAGAGACATTTTGTGAATTTGGTGTCTATTTCTAGCATTCAACCAGTTCAATGCCTTCTGGTATGAAGTTATATGATCGTACTTACGTAGGTTGAAAATAAATCTTAGACACACATTTTGAAGACGCTGTAATTTGTCCAGCTGTTCCTCTGTAATATCCAAGTAACATACGTCCGCATAGTCCAGAATCGAAAAGAGTAGATATTGTACGAGTAAAATTTTTGTTTTGGTAGGAAGAAATCTTTGCAACACTTTAAGGGATTTAATCTTTGCAACACTTTAAGTATTCTATGAAATGTAAGTAAATCTACATTTATTGATAGCAACAAAGTAATTGTATGTACATAATATCATAAAATTACACGAATATTTTAAGGCAATGGGAAAGAAAATACATTTGATAAAGAATCTATTAAAAGATTTGGGCTCTTCTCAAAGCAACCCTCTAGTCTAGATACACCCCTATCAAAAAAGTGCGAGCCGGCCGAGAAGACATCAGATGTGTATATATATATTTGTTTTTTTTTTGTACCTTTAGTGACAGGAATAAACTTGTTTGAAAATTAGAACCTCTGAATTACATTTATCTGCTTACACTAGAGAGGTGTTTTACTTGATATCCGTAAAACTATTGAACAATTTTTTATGAAAGTCCCTTTACCTTGATTCAGATAATTCAGTACAGATATAAAAATTAATTCAAATACATACCATACACTTTATTTTACAAACACTTGTTTAATTATGAAGCAACTAGTTTCAAAGATGTAAAGTTCTGAGAAAGTAAAAAGTTTGTATGTGTAATACAACAAATATTGATAGTGTGTTCCACGTACAAGTTTGTATGTGTAATACAACAAATATTGATAGTGTGTTCCACGTACAAGTTTGTATGTGTAATACAACAAATATTGATAGTGTGTTCCATGAACAAACATAACAAATGATTTGACTTTTATTAAGCTGTACTTTCTTATTGTTCCAGACACCGCAGCCTATAAAATGATGTGGACTCCTCAACACGACGTGATTCAGCCGATATAGACTAACGAGCGTTGCAGCTGGGAGGTGTGGTGCAGTGCGGGGTGGTGCAGGGTGGCGGCGGCATGAGCGGACGCACGCTCGTGCTGGTGTCGCTGTGCGTGCTGGCGCTGCACACGCGCGCGCACTGCCCGCGCCTCTGCGACTGCAAGTGGAAAGGTGGCAAAGAGTCCGTTCTCTGTCCGAGAGCCAACCTCACGCGGTTGCCCACCAAGCTAGAAGCCGGCACGCAGTTGCTAGATCTTACCGAGAACCCCATCGCCGCCATCCCCAGGGACGCATTCTTCACCGCTGGGCTGCTTAACCTTCAGAAGATATTTATCGCCAAGTGTCGCCTTAAGACGATCGATCGACACGCTTTCAGGAAACTCATCAATTTAGTCGAATTAGATTTGAGCTACAACGTGCTGAACGCGATCCCATCGCACATATTTGAATCGATCCCAGAACTTCGAGAGCTTAAACTGAGTGGCAATCCTATTCAAAGAGTACTCAATGAAGCGTTTTTACATGTTCCGCAATTGGTGAGGCTAGAATTATCGGACTGCCGTTTAGGGACGGTAGAACCACGAGCTTTTAGCGGCTTAGAACAAACTTTAGAATGGCTCAAACTGGATCGTAATAAACTTTCAGATGTCAAAGCGACGACCATCACATCTCTACAAAGCCTTCATGGGCTAGAGCTTGCCAATAATCCATGGAATTGCACATGCGGTTTAAGACCGCTCAGAGAATGGATGCTGAAGCAAAATGTTCCATTCGGAATGCCTCCTTCTTGCAGGTATCCACCGAGAATAGCTGGTAGATCGTGGGACCGTATGGAACTAGATGAATTTGCCTGTGCTCCAGAAATTAACCCTACAGAAGCTGAATCAACAGCAGAAGAAGGCGATAATGTCACAATGACCTGTCGGATAGGTGGCGAACCGACACCTCGAGTGTTATGGCTACTTAGAAACAGAATACTGACCAATTCTACTGGCACAGCTGGGCGTCGAAACTATTTAGTTCGCGCCAGAGGAAGTATGTCAACTCTCACACTTGTAAGTGCAGAAATTCAAGATGCAGGTTTATATACTTGTGTTGCTGAAAATGTTGCAGGGAAAGCTGAAGCCGTTGTTAAATTAGCGGTGGCAAAACGCATCGGTGTATCTTCTGGGGGTAATTTGGCTCTAGCTGCAGGAGCGACTGCTGCTTTACTGGTCCTTACCATTTGTTTATTATTTTTGGGACTTAAAGCTGCTCGGAAAAAACCTCGACCTCACCAAGCTGCCTGTTCAAGACACAGAACAGACAGTTATGAAAAGATTGAAATGAATCATAAAGGCAATCATTTGAGTATTTCAAACAATATTGACAACGAAAATCAAACACATAGAAGTGAAGCAGTAAGCGTTATGGTGGGAGCCATGAGGAAAAGAGGTGACTATAGAAATGTGCCGAGCCAGGATACCGAGGATGAAGCAGAGACGTATGACGAAGACATGGAAACCCCAACACCGAGCTCTGAGGCAAGGGGAACAGGAGCCTGGAGGACCATGCCCCAACCCACGTGGCCTGCGCCCAGAGAGCCTACCAAATCCGAAGACGCAGATTTGCATATACCAAGATTATCAGAATATAAGGAACCTAGGTAAGAAAATATTTTTTAAATAAAATACATGTATTGATAAAAAAAATCAAAACCAATTTCAAGAACAATTAATAAATAAATAGCTAGATATACAAAAAATTTACATTCTGTCAATTGGTTTACTATTGTTTTGTTTTTTTTTCATAAATTTAATATACTCATATGAAAATACAATGAAAAGAAATATCCCTTTAACTCTAGTTATCAGTGATTTCTTTAACTCTAGAGTTATCAGTGATTTTTTTAACTCTAGAGGTATCAGTGATTTTTTTAACTCTAGAATTATCAGTGATCTCTTTACATATTTTAAAATTTAGAATAGTGTGGTTTGATATTTCAAAAGATAGGTTGACAGTTTGTTGTCACCCAGGTTGTTTAATATTTACATTGATTGATTTGTAAACGTGATACATAGTTCAAAAGGTTTCAGACAAATGTCAAATATGAATAACGGATTGTTGTATAATAATGATGTGGTAATGTAAGCTGAGAATGAGAATGCATTACGGAATTTGAAAAGTTAATTGTATAAGAGATGCAAAGAGAAAGGTATGAGAACGAATGTGACAAAAGTTTAAGTCAGTTAGTGTGGAAAAAAAATGTTTAAAAAAATTAAAAGTGACGACGTGGATGTGGTGTGGAAGTGGACGTGGAAAAATCTGAAAGGAGTCGAATGAATGGTGTAGAAATCATATATTGAGGAGAATGCTTGATTTGAAAATGTTTAACAGAATAATATGGTATATGAAGTTTTTAGTGATGAGTATTAACTAGAGGCTGATGTGTTGAGTAAGATGAAGAAGAGCACTCTAAGATGGTTTGGGCAGGTAGAATGAATAAATTAAGAAAAGAAAAAGAAGTGCGAATGTAAGTCGCAGGCATGGAAGAGGAAAACCAATGAAGAGTGGTTGGTAGTTGTATCAAGTAAATAATGTTTTGAAAGAAGAAAATGTAAAAAGGCAGAGATTTCGTTGGAGTCCTATGTGAAGATAGAAGAGGCGAAAGATATGTGTTGCTATATAATAGTCTGGCACTCTCCTCTCTGCCTACCTCTACAGGGAAACAGCGACATGTTATGTTTGTTGTAAACCAACCGAGTCAGAGGGAACCCCATCGATTATTCTTAAAAAAAATATTTGCAATATTCTTCCTCCTTAATGCTTTGATTCAAGCACAATTTGAAAAAAAACATATAATTTTTTTCTTATTTCATTTAAAATATTTATAAAATGAAACGAAGAATTTTATGGCTTAAATTACAAAAATAAACTTTATTTTGACTATTTATCAGAATTTGTCATTTACAGTGTTTTCTCATAATTCGTATTTTTTTCCAGAATCGCGCTCACTCCAGAGTCCACATCATCCTGCAGCCAAGTTTATAATGTACTTAGCAACACAGACATGCAGAACAAAGCAAACAACAATAGCAATGAAAGCCTCCCACAGACGCATCAATTGAGAAGACAACTTGTTCCTTCGGCACGCAATTCTCTCTACAGCCCCAACAACCCCGCGCACAATAACATTCTAGATGAGCAGAACAACATATCAGCTGATGTAGACAAGAACTATCCTGACTTACTAGAAATCAATGCTAATCCTGCAGATTCTACGCAACAAGGAGCGGCGGGTTATAGTTTAGATGAAAGAAGAGATAACTATTTCTACACTTTGCCTAGAAAAGGAGCTGTCAACATAAGAAGTGTTAATCGAGCACATCACAGAGATTCAGAGTCTAGCCAAAGTCCGCTTCTACCTGAAAGCAGATACGGCAGCAGTGGGGGGGAATCGAGTATAGGAAGTAATTCTAATAGAAGATCTTCGATAGAATCTTATTCGCAATATGCTTTGTCCAACGGGAATAACAAACCGGGACAAAGATCTAATAGTTTTCTTAATCTCGCTTCTTCATCATCAGCAAGAGGAGCTCCGAGCCTCCCTGGATCTCCAGCTAGTGCCACGCCACTTTTGGAGTTACGCGGTCTGCCAAGATCAGAAATGGCAAGAGCCCCTATCGCAACTCCAAATTCGTCGATGCCTTTGACTTACGATTATCACGCAGCTCAACTGGAACGATTTCTCGAAGAGTACAGAAGTTTGCAAGAACAATTGTGTAAAATGAAAGAGACTTGTGAGAATATAAGTGGTACTAGGGAAAGACCTGTAACCAGTGCTCGCTTTACTGACCCGTTGTTCAATAACTGTGTAGGAACGCCTTCTAGTTCGGACGATAGCAACCCTAGGTCTATTTTGAAGAACAAGCCGACGGTGTCTGTAACTAATACCTCAGGGTCTGTGACAGGAAGTGGCATGCCTGACGCTGCTTCCCCTCTCACTATCAGCCCTGGTGATATCAGTGGGGGAATGTCCCCGTGGACGTCATCGGGTCATTTAAAAAGAATAAGTAATAATAGTGACTTTTTCCGTAGCTGAAAATCGTGAATCCGTTATTTCTAATAGAACTGTGTGATTCGATGTTTCTAAATCTGAATATAATTTATGTATACATAGTTTTTTTATACATCATGGAATATATAAAAATAAAATCAATTTTTTATATCTAAATTTAGAAACTTTCAATCTAGATTTTTTTATTTAACATTTTTATCACTATATAAATTTTATTTCAGATATTTCAAAGGTTTATTGTTTCAATGTTCAATATTTAAAATGTTTTCTTATCTTGAACAATTTTTTTAACTTCACTAAGATATTCTATAAAATAATATGTAATATATGTATAAATGATTTTATATGAAGTATAATGTACCTTAGACAAGTTGAAAATGTGAATTATTATTGTATAAATGTATTGAAGTTATAGCGAAAATTTATAACGTTGTATAAGAAAAAAGAAGATTTTGAAGAAAATTTAATAAATATTTGATCAAAACAGTTTGTGTTACGACACAGTAATTATGTTCGTGTTACGACACGGTGATTATGTTCGTGTTACGACACAATGATTATGTTAGTGTTACGACACGGTGATTATGTTCGTGTTACGACACAATTATTATGTTCGTGTTACAACACTGTGATTATGTTCGTGTTACGACACGGGGATTACGTTAGTGTTACGACACGGGGATTATGTTCGTGTTACGATACGGGGATTATGTTCGTGTTACGACACGGGGATTATGTTCGTGTTACGACACGGGGATTATGATTTTCACAAAAAGTGTTAAAGCCTAAGATTATTATGTTGTTCCAGTCCAAGTAAGATTTTTAATAAATTCACTATTTTACAGATCAATCTCTTTTATTAGCCTCCCCTCACGTATTCAACCCTTAAACTTGCAGAACTCAAAAAAATATAAGAATTTTAACTAACGAATTTTCCATTTTGTGTTTGAAATTTCCCTGATATTAGTATTGATAAAAAGGTAATTTATGTCACACCGTTTGAAGGGCAAGCTTTTCTAAAAGACGCCTCAAAATGGCTCAAACCCATGACATATAATAATAAATATATATATATATAATTTAAGTGTAAGTATAAGAAGGTAGTGGCTGGGGTCATTATCTACTCCATATGTTTAAAAAAACATATTTGGCAACAAAATCGCAGAAAACTTACCAAAGTCAAATTTTTGTTGGTCTTTCAATTTTTTTTAATAGAATAGATATGAACGAAGTCATAGGTATCCTTATACCCTCGAACACTAGGTGGAAAAGTGTCTGTGTCGTTCGAGGGGAGTAACACAGCACGGGGTTCGAACCGACGACCTTCCACACGCAAGTTGAGTGTGTTACCGCGCGGCCATACACCTCAATATGTGACAGTTACACATTCAAGTTAAGCTCTAGTGTACTGTATTTATTTGTTTAGTTAACGCTTTATTGAAAAAAAAAACCTGACGGGATTATTTTCAGGCGGAAATCTTTTTCAGCCAAACAGACAATAGTAAATAAAACAAATTTAATATGTGTGTAGTGTTCGTATACAATCATTAATTTTAGTAAGATCTACTTAAACGGATTGTCTTTAAGTGCTTCCATAAGCTGCGTACGCCACCCAAATCTCTAACACTTCTATTCCACATTCCATCTGCAATATCAAAAGCTCAACCCTGCCTTATTGGATCTATTCGGAATAATCAATTAATTACAAGAACACGAAATTTACCTCAAAACCCTACTCCTCTTCGAAGAAACACAGATTCAAAAGACACAATAGTGATATACCATGAGGACCTGAATACAAAGAGACAATGTTTGAAATAATTTTTAATCGTTCAAGGAAAAGTAAAAAAGATTTACCAGTCTACAGGCAATTCATACTTATGTTATCTACGGTTCTAAGACCTGAAGAAAACTTTTAAGGATTACTCATCCAGGAATATTATTTATGAATATCTATTTCTTATTGATTACTGACAAAGACTCTTTGAAAAAAAGAACAACTCCTGACCCTCTGTCTTTTTTAAACCTTCCTTAACCCGAAACCTCACGGGTTATCATTTAAAAGAGTAAAAAGGTTATGGAATCGTGTGTCATTTATAGATTGTTTGTTTTTTTTTTAATCCCGTATAAAAAGAAATTATATTAATTTTCCCTTTATCAACTTACATCTGTAGGAACTACGGTCGTCCCTGAATATTGTCAACACGCACGGTCAACGACCGACGATACGACCTTCGGATATGTCCAAAGGTCGCATACCAAAACATTGATATTGTTTACCCGAAAATACTATTTACGATACATTCCACAGTAGAAAGAGAACGCATCGCGCTGTCTCGCCGTTTTCACCAACAAATTATCTACCCACAATATTATTCGCGACGTCTGCAACCATCTCTGCATGCACAGGAGTGAGATAAAAATATATTGCGGGCGCACTCACGCGCCCCGTTCTGAATTGTATAAATACCTACTTATCGATAAATAAAGCATCATTTGACCATTCGTCACTGTTTACTATTCATTGATTATTCACTCTCACTTTCCGCATTGCTAATCGACGTATTTTATTTAAATACCAAACAATCAAAATCATCAGCGCGTCCATCAAGGACATCCGCTAAACATCTATCATATTACATAACAGAACTTACATTCACATATGTATTATTTTCACTTCGATGTTGCTTAAATCTATCCTTAACGTTTACACGTTTGACAACGACAAGTCCGGGTTTGTGAGAATATTTTAACCTTTTTTCACTTACTGCAATCAATTTGTTTATTTAACACCTCATTGTAAAATAATCTGGCAGCCTTATTGCCATATAGCAATATCTCCTAACCTACCAGACAAAAGTAAATAAATGAAGGTTACGTGGTCGTAAAAAATATTCACATGATTATTTCATGTTGACAAAATTTAAGAACAATGTACATTTTAAAAGAAAATGTGAGAAATCATCAATCAAAGAAAAAGGAAAGGATGGTGGAGAGGAAAAAAAATACAGAATAAAATACGCTATATTATTGACTTTTTAGCGTATGTCCTTGAAGGGCGCGATGATGATTTTGATTGCTTGGTATTTATATAAAATACGTCAATTAGCAATGCGGAAAGAGAGAGTGAATGAATCAATGAATAATAATTAATGATTAATGATGCTTTATTTATCGGTAAGTAGGTATTTATACATTTCAGAATGGGCGCGGGAGTGCGCCCGCAATATATTTTTATCTCGCTTCTGTGCGTGCAGAGATGGTCGATTGAAATATTGCAGACATCGCAGATAATATTGTGGGTAGACAATTTGTTGGCGAAAACGGCGAGACAGCGCGATGCGTTCTCTTTCTACTGTGGAATGTATCGTAAATAGTATTTGTGGGTAAACAATTTCAATGTTTTGGTATGCGACCTTTGGACATATCCGAAGGTCGTTTCGTCGGTCGTTGACCGTGTGTGACGACAATATTCAGCGACGACAGTAGTTCCTACAACTTCAAATTAAGAGTTTTTCAGTCGCTTCTTAAAGGATGTCAATGACGAGGCGAGTATTACATTGGTTAGTTACTGGTTCCAGAGTCTCACAGCAAAAAGAACAGTGAACTGAAAAGACCTATACACAATATCTGTTTAATATAGCACATGTGCATGATCGGAGTGACACGGAATATTTCCGGCGAGATAAAAGAGGTGCGGCGGGACAAAAAAGGTTTTTACAGACAATGTGTGAATCTTGCATTGATTTCTCACGATCAACCAGTTTAGTTCCTTCTAGTACGAAGTGATATGCTCGTTCTTTCTCAGGTGAAAAATAAATCATAGACACACATTTTGAAAACGCTGTAATTTGTCCAGCTGTTCCCCGCAATATCCAGAATCGAAAAGATTACAGATCACACGAGTAAAATTTTGGTTTTAGTAGGCAGGAAACTTTGCAATACTTTAAGGGAATGAAGGCTGAACGAGATTCTTCGGCTTATCTCATTTATGGCAATTGTATTTTAAGAAATCATTATTTAAGTTTTATATAACGTATTTCATATAAATACTGTATAGGAATATTAATGTAACTACTGTATAGGAACATTAAACAGAACGTATATTTTCAACTACTAAAATGTTTAACATAACTCTTAGCTGTCATAATATTTTGGTCAAGTTTTGTAGGTACAATTAGTTTTATGACCTTTAATACTTAACAATGTTATTTTATGCGTTTACATTAAATCTTCCTTCATGTTGAGATTAGTAACTTCCACAATCAAGTTAAGTTAAACAGTCACTTAAATATAACTACTCGATATGGATAATTGCAACTGAAAGGCTTTTAGGCCCAATCACACTTAGTCAACTCATAAAACATTAAGAATAATCGCTGCAGACAATTATCGTCCATTAACCGCTCTATTAGAAAAAGAAATTAATGCCTTCTGATTTACCAACTGGGGTAAACTGAAAAAAGACTAATTAATTAAATGCCAAATGGCTGAAAGTATATGAAAAACTTAAAGGATATTTTTCACTAAGCAAGAAAATGTGGCGTTTAATGTCTTGCCTCGAAAATTTAGTAATAAAAAATATATTTCTACAAATAGTGTTCGAACTCACTAATTTGGTCTTATAGGGAAACTGACAGTCAATTTTTAAGCATTCAGATCAACATTAGCTATTTATACAATGTTTCTTTTAAAATAAAAGTCAAACTGTTTAAAGAAAGGTTGGATCACATTATGACTTAAATTGTAATCCAGCATTTTGTGAATAATACTATTTTTTTCTAAGATGATGAAGTGATTCGCTATGTAACAAACTATAAAAAAGGCACATACCTATGTTAACTAGGGTCGTAAATCGAGGTATCATATTCTACAACGGACTGAATTTCTCTAGCCATCTAAATAATAAAATCTTGAGATTTTTAAGATACAATCTGCGTTGCAAGTTCGCTACACATTTCTTTCAAAAAATATATTCGTGTATTGTCATATAATTCAATCCCCTAAATACGAGTTCATATCCATTCTAATATAATTAAAAGGGTCCAGATAAAATTTCTGAGATGTTAATTTTCGCCTTGGCATTTCACATGACATTGTTGATTACGAACACTTATTTAATTTCATCAAACTTTTTGAACTCAAGAAGATATTTTTTATGGAATTTTTATATTTATTCATTTCAGCATTTATTTATTCCTTCCTTCCATCGTGCTTAATTATTATGTTCAAATGTCATAGATCCGCTGGCCTACTAATTAGGAATTCCTGTTTTAAGATAACTAGCTTAGCACGTGTGTCAATTATGTGCACACTCTTTTCACTAAAAATAACGTTAAAAAATTAACAAACTAAAGATCTATGTTATATGACATTAACATTTATTCAGTTAAATAAACAAAAAAGAAAAACCTACACAAAATAACCAAACTCAATAAAGGAAAATTCAAGACTCGCACTCAAATGGGTAAATGCATTATACATCCTCGCAGTTCAAAAAGGCGATATTTTTGGCCAATAGAAAAGTGTTCATTCTTTTACAAATCATTTTCACTACTCATGTAAATCAAATGTATTTCAAAAACAATTTACACGCATCTAGATATGAAATCGATCTTTATTTTGACAAAAAGTTTTATATAGATTTATAAGTACTTTTGCTCTAGAATTTTGAATAAAACTTTTTTCTCCACTTTTGAAGATTGGTTTAATCGTAGAATTCTGAATGAAATATTTAGGAAAATAAATAGTATTTAAATTTAAAATATAATGTAAGAGAGCGGAAGACATTTGGTCACTGATGTTTTGAAGTAACTTAACATACATTTTATCTGAACCCATAAAATATGTATTATGTAGCGAATAGCCCAGTGTTTATCTTCCAGAGTAGTTTTAATTTTGCTAAAATAAAAAAATTATTTTCAGGTGAAATATTATTCACCAACATTTCCTCGGTGCACTATTTATTTTCTGATATATTTTTCGCCAAATCGCTTCCCACAGTTGCAAAATCGTGATTCGCAAAATTAGCAATTTAATATTTTTCGCAGCAAGTCATAACACGATGGGAAAGGTACTTGATTCCTATTGATTTCTTTTCGCTGGTGTTTGTAGCATCCCTCAAAACTTTGTAGCATCCCCCAAAGCTTTAAATATTTTATTTGTTGCGCAGTTACACCTCTTGACTAGACATATATTATTATAATATTACTATTTAGCTTTGATTACACGTGTAGCATTACAGACGATCGGATTTCTTTTGGAATATTGCGAGATAAACAAGTTGTATGGATTCTGCTTCAATCACTAATGTTGTTTGCTCCTGCTATGCATTAAAATAACTATGCTTTGGATTATCGAGAGAGTAATTTCAGTTTTTTGTAAAGTTCAAATATTTCTAAACAGTATTTCAATAAAAATTTGTAGATTTCTGTTAAAAAAATTCACTTTATAATTGACGGAACTTTGATTTTTAATATCTTGTCAATTTGATTTTCAAAAACCCTTCTCAAATTTGCATAATTGAAATCCTTACGGTATTCTTAATTTTATTACGCTTAGCGAAAAAAGTTGTGGTTTACATTTTGTATTGCCAGCAAGAGGACAATACCAATGAAAAGTTACTCACTGATCTAATAGAAATTTACACGTTCACCTTATTAGCTACCAATTGTAGCAAATATTGTAATTTATCTATTTATTGACGTTATTCTAATAGCCAATCAAAAAAGGTACATTTAACCTTTCACTTCCTGTACTAAAAAAATCTACGCGTTTCGGTGATGTGTATTCAACACACATGTAAAAATGTGCGTTTAAAATCAGAAAAATAAGAATATTTATAGCCAATCTCTTAAATTAATTAAATTTGAACTCAAAAGTGATAAAAATTGAAGTTTAATTGCTGAAAACATGAACAAAAAATATCGGCCGACGTTCATAAATTGGGCAAAGCGACCACCTCAAATGGATGCCCGAAAGCTACTGAAGCGAGAGAAGCGAGCGAACTGAGATTCTATTTCTTGCGTACCCACATACCGAAGTAGAGTGAGAGTGAGACGTGAATAGCGTCGCTTCCTCACATCCAGCGGTTTTTTTAGAATGAACATACCTACTTCACACACTGGCACACGTTTGATTGTATTGGTGAATTTATTCCCGATTTTCACAAAATATCTCTGATGTGGCCGATAAGTGCTAATTATTATTAATATTATTTTTTCCGTTCAAATTGTAAATGTATTACGGTGGATTACATAAAATCTGAACCCAGTATTTATTATATTTATATAGATATTAAAGTTTTTAGAAGCAATGTACGAGTATACTAGTTACACATCACAGGGAAGGAAAGGTTAATGAGAAAACTCATCATCTACAGTTATCTAAATAAAATTTTCCAATTATCATTATGTAAGGAAAAATGTAATTACTTAATTAACTTCCTCAACCATATTCAATACTCGGAATTCTGAAATGGGCTACAAATTGATATTTTTACAAGAGCCAAATACTGCCGATCTCAGTGATGAGAAGTTTACAAATGTTGGAATATATTGGATGTTTCTTTATAAGGTTGTTCACAAAATCATTGAAACTCCCGATATATTGAGATATATTGAGTCAAATCGGTTCCAAACTTCTGCTCAAATATGAAATTTATTACAATATAAATGCATTCGTACCTATTTGATAACAACAGTTGCACGTTTAATTTGCTACTCGTGAGACTGCAACAAATGGGTAGCTCCATGTCTGGAGGATATTTTTAATGTAAATGTTTGTGAGTTCAGAAGGGCTCTTCTCTGGCATTTCTTAAATCTTAAGTCTTGACTGTGAGACTAGTCATTATTGCATTTACATTTTATATTAAGATTTTTTTTAAACAAATAATCTTATGTATACATACTCGTAGTTCATGAAAAACAAGACAGACACTAACAAATGACAGGCAAATTTAAAATGCATTCTCAATTTATATGGATCTGGGTTTGTTGTCTTTCATTATCGTGTCCCTAGTAAACCAGGCTTCATTGTCGTGTCCCTAGTAAACCAGGCTTCATTGTCGTGTCCCTTGTAAACCAGGCTTCATTGTCGTGTCCCTTGTAAACCAGACTTCATTGTCGTGTCCCTAGTAAACCAGGGTTCATTGTCGTGTCCCTAGTAAACCAGGCTTCATTGTCGTGTCCCTAGTAAACCAGGGTTTTTACCTGTATCTTGCTGAGTATAAACATGAAAAAAATATTCGATGTTTTTTACCAATTATTGGTTAATTATTTAATACTCTATCTTAAACTCGAACCGACTTGATAAATTGCTCTATAATTTCTGCCCTCAAGTCTTGTTAACTGTATTTTATATTGTTATTTTACATTCTGTTTAATGCTTAACTCGTATATTGGTATTTTTATGAACTATATTTTGAAAAATTATGTATCCACATCATGAAGGGGCATCATTTACGAAAGTTGCTCTGGAAATGCGCGCATTGAAAATATTGTGTGATGTTTAATCATTAAGAATAAATGTAAGCTAAAACCTTGTGTTAAAGAAAGGTAAAAAAGAATGTTCTGGGGTGGTTTGAACATGTTAAACGGGTGAATAACGAAAGTCAGAGTAAACAAATTTACAATTTATTTATTTATTTATTGATTATTACACATGACAAGAAATATACACAATTTGAGAAAAACAACAGATAATTTGATTTGGACATATAATTTTAATGGATCTGGGTTTGTTGCCTTTCATTTGTCGTTGTTGCCTTTCAATTCTCAACAATGCAAACTTAGTTGAGAATTGTGGTAGAGGACGACCGAAATAATATGGTTAGATTATAGTTTCGGCATTGACTTTGTGGAACTCTCTATTAGAATATTTCAAGAAAAATTGTCACTCCACAAATTACATTAATCCCTGCTACACGTGTTTTTATATCCTATCACGAGGCACTCTTCAGACGAAATGATACCGATGTGTTATGAGGTGCATAGTAACATGACACCAGTCTGACCTAAGTACTTCTCTCACAACAAAACGAAATCATTCCGCTTGAAGCGAGCCTCGGGATAGGAGTTAGAAACACATGTAGTGGAGATAAATGTTATTAGAAGAAGAAAGTTGGTTGATTTTTTTTTATTTATTAACTCATTAATAAAGATACCTTATACCAAAATGCATTAAAAGAAGTTTTGAGTGTTTGTTTTTTTATAAGAAAAGACAAAATAAAAAAAAAACAATTACAGTTAAAAAAAGTGTAAATATACAATCGTTATAATAACAACAAACAATATATAATAATAAGCAGGCAAATAAGTACGAGCACACATCACACTCTGAAAACATGCAAATAAGTACGTGCACACGTCACACTCTCAAAACAAAGCAAAACTACAACTAATTTAGTCAAACATTCTAAAAGAAGAAAATGTTAGGAGTAAGTAAAATAGAAGGTTCAGCATGAGAATATATATGAATGTAGAGAATACGAAGGAAGTATGTTGTGATTGAAGTATTTGACATTCTATCCTCTCTGTCGACTTAAACATGGAAATGATGTGCATGTGAATATTCTAAATTATATTGTTTTCTTTTATGAATTTGTAAAGAACACCGAATTGTCGCTTATTTTTTCATTAAATACAATAGATAAAGAATCAAGGTCTTCATAAATCTTTTCAAATGACTTTTGCAAAGAGATTGTGTGTTACAGGCCAAAAAAATATATAAATAATGTATCCTTGGCAGGTATTATTCTCTCATATCCGTTCCCTGTGACAGACATTTAAGGGGCTATTGAGTCGAATCCTAGAAAAAACTATTAAAAGAAAATTTTATTTCTACGTCGTGGGATCGACAACGTTTGATCAGTTGTCCTAAAAATATTAACTACTTGCACGAAATATAATTAGTTCTTTGAAACTTTTAATGTTGTTTACGTAAAAGAAACTTTTAAAGTTGTTTACGTAAAACTGCATACATAAAATATGTTTGCATAAAAACACATCCTTTTACATAAATGCATTCATATTTATTATATAGAGAAAGGATTATGCAGTTCTTGGCACCAAGAATTTACATCGTATTCCTGAAAGAAAGTGGTAATTTTTGTAATCTCATAACTTTTAATGTAAAAAAATAAAAAAAATAGGTTTTTGACAGGGAGAAAGCGAGGAAGGATAACCTTTTGGAGATCTGCATATGTACATGAAGTAAACGACAGAAGCGAATGTAGAACGTATTATTAGGAGTTGTTGGATATGAATGTTGACTGTAGGCGCTTCACGATGCATCAGAAAATTACTGATACACCGTGACAGAGGCATACCGACTATAAATGAATTTATTATAAACTTGTCTAAACGTTTTATGAGAAAATTAATTCCATCGACAAACTAACAGAATACGGCGAGGGAGACCATCTTAAACACAAACGGTCAAAATCAGTCATCTTAAAGGCAACACCCCCCGATATAATTAATATTCACGCCCCTCTCCGTCAAACTTCGTCCATCTCGAAAACTAAAAAAATCTCCCCACCCTTCGTGATCTAACAAAATGACTCAAAAATATAACGTTAATATAACGTATATTGTAATTTAGAATGGAATTTTAAACGTAAAATTTAATGGTTTGTTTAATGTAATGTTAAGAGTAATAAAAACGAAAATAAAATATTGTATATCAAATTTTTAAAACGCTGTATTCTAATAGATGAAAGGAGCGAACAACCTTTAGATTAGGTATTCCATAAAAGCAAAAAATGACCTATGACCAATAAACATGAGTTTGACATGATTGTTGAGAATGAGATACAGTTGGAATTATGCATTTACTCGTAACAGCATGGGACTTCAATGTGAGTCAAGGTAGGAATGCAGAATATGAGTGTTTTAGTATTTAAGACAAATATACGGAATTTTTGATAAAGTAATGAGCTCACTGATTTCACCTAGGGATAAACGATCCACATTTTTATTAAAACGGTGTAAATTTTAAATGTTGTACTGTGGATAGTGAAAAACATCTAAGTCGTACTAATATTTCAGACGTACTTGCTGCTATACACAATAATTTTTTATGTCATCTATTTTATTTTTCAAAGGATACGTTAATCTCTATAATTATTTTACGTCTTAAAAATGTACCTAATTTTCCTGCAACCTTATCTAGTATACTAACGGGTATTTCACAAAAAAAATATGATACATTATTTCGTTAGAAATTTATTTTAATCAATGATTTTACTAGCCGAAAGACTAAATTTATTTTAATTAACGTTCTTACTAGCCGTAAAACTAAATTTATTGTAATCAATGTTCTTACTCACCGTAAGGCTAAATTTATTTTAATCAATGTTCTTGATAGCGGTAAGATTAAATTTATTTTAATTAATGTTCTTCCTAGCCGTAAGACTAAATTTATTTTAATCAACGTTCTTACTAGCTACAAACTAAATTTATTATAGTCAATGTTCTTACTCACCGTAAGGCTAAATTTATTTTAATCAATGTTCTTGCTAGCCGTAAGATTAAATTTATTTTCATTAATGTTCTTTCTAGCCATAAGACTTAATTTATTTTAATCAACGTTCGTACTAGCCGTAAAACTAAATGTATTGTAATCAATGTCCTTACTAGCCGTAAGACTAAATTTGACTCACTTTTATTTTAAATTATATTATTTTGGAACTATCGGGCGCCCCAGATTTTCTTGTCTTGAATATCTGCACAATCTTCCAAATTTCTTTTGAAGAGATATTCGGGTGTCTTATGGCTAGTTTTTTCCTCATATTTCACCTTTCATTTCGTAAACCAAACTTTATTTTCTAAAAATAATTAAAAGATAATTTATTTAGCGGCATTATCTATCTCGTACTTACTCGTATGTTGACAGATTAAAAATATTATAAAATAAGTAAGTGGAGGAAAATAAGTAGGATAGGAAGGTAGTATATGTGCCGATTAGGTATTTCTCAGCACATTAATATGTTCAGAAAAACATATTTGGTGAGAAAACTGCGGAAAACTTACCAAGTAAAGACAAACAAGAAAAAAACCTTTATAGATCTTCTGATTTGTGATACAAACATACTCAGCTTTAGTTTTAGTGCAGTGTATGTGTATTATGTTCATGTAGACTCATAAATTTTTATTAGAATTCCCAAAATAGGTTGTCTTCAAATGTTTCCTAAAGCCGCACACGCCACTTTAAAGTGAGCAAAGTACCAGATATATCTAAAGAAAGGCCTGTTCGATTTATATGCCCTCGCTGTATTGAGACATTATGAATGTGAGATTTTAACGTTTACAAAGCAAATTATGCATAAATAAACATAAGATAACGTCAAAAAGCATGGAAAGAGAAAACGCTTTACACCTCATTTCGGAATCGCAGGGCGAATGATTGAAAGCGACAGTAGTCCAAAGGGTTATTTCATATGTTACGAGTACACTGTAAAAAATTATGTTTCAATATCCTGGGGAAGAGTTTGATCTCTGAAGGATGTTTTTTATAATCCCCTTTTATTATAAATTTTAAAAATCTAAAGCTACCTTGAAACTGACCGGATAGCAAAATTAACCCTTAGTGAATATTTTTATCTCTGCTTTCCCCAAGAAAGGACTGGTGTGATAGAAAATGTTTAATTTATGGTTCCTAACGTTTTCATACTAACATAGCTGTTTGGTAGTAAAAAAAAAGGTTTCCAGCCCGTGACCAAAGCTGATCCCACTGTCCGTCCTGGGACCGGGGAAGGGAGGGCCCATGTCACCAGCGTTATTTGAAAAGGGGCCCGGAGAGGTTGTAATAAGGGTGAAGAGGTGATTAATGGACGGGAGGTGTGGGTAATATAATATTTTGCTTGAAATATGGACATTTTCGATGAAAATAGATTTTTCAGAAGAACGTCAAACGTCAAAGTTCCCTAAAATATTGGTTCATGACTGTATGATTGTGAAGGGTTCGTACTCGATAACTCATATGTATTTATATATTCACCACCACGCCATGTCTCTATTTGGCTAAGCAGCGAGAACAGATTTTCATTTCATTATGGCTTGACGCCCATCTTTCGCTTCTGTTACATTCATACACCACGTGATGCATGCTCTTCTATTAAAAATACAATGAAAATTAGAACATTAATACAATTAGAACAACAAAATTCAAAAATAAAAAACATAACATAAATATATAAAAATATTAATACATTCCATGTTCATACTATCCTACATCATTCCATGTTCATACTATCCTACATCATTCCATGATTCGTACTATCCTACATCATTCCATGATTTGTACTATCCTACGTCATTCCATGATTCGTACTATCCTACGTGATTCCATGATTCGTACTTTCCTACGTCATTCCATGTTCATACTATCCTACATCATTCCAAGATTCATACTATCCTACGTCATTCCATGATTCGTACTATCTTACCTCATTATTCTTCTCAAACTTGTCGTGCGTTCTATACTACTCATGTAGATAAATTTTGATAATTTTTCATCTTTCATTCATTCTGCGTAACCGAACAATCTCAATGCACCTTTATTCATCTAAAGCACTGGATTCTTGAATTGCATTATTTGCTTATGTCCTTATTCCACATATTCTAAACAACGCTCTCATTTCTACCATATTTATCAAACTTTGATCTTTTTTTGCCATGTCCAAGTGTTGCTTACATTTCCTGATATTGACACCAAGATTCTATTGTAAGCAGCCAAATTGGCTTCTTTTAAAATGATCCGGTCATCAGAATATTAATAAAACTTATTTTTATTGGTCAAAGAAAACAGCCGCTGTGAACTTGTGTCCGTAGAAATCAAAAACTCAAATATATTTTTAAACAACTGTCAAACGTTAATTGAGCTGTCAAACTGCCACCACTGGGCATCACATCCTTAAGTTTGAAATATGCCAATTATATCTCAAACACTGCGGAACATTACATTGCGTCAGGATTAATAAAACAACACAAACAAATAATTAAATATATTTTATATTTACCCAAAATGATTTACTTTTTTTATGATGTAACGATGTTCTCCGATTATTAAGACCACCTCAAGAGTGTTTCAAGCCTTACTCATGTTGGTGGTACTATAATATCTTATAAACAGGAATCTTTGCATTAAATAAGGTTTAAAGCTCAACAAATATTGGTATTATACCAGAAAAACGGCACCCTGTGTCATTTATATATTGTTTATAATTAAGACATTAACATTGTGGAGGTTTAAAGACATTGTAATTTATTTTTATCAAACACTGTTTATTTCACTTTTTTATGACGGTATAACCCTACCGGTTTCAAGGCTTTCACCTCATCTTCAGGGGAGCGCAAACAAGACTAAATGCTGTTCGAACTGGCACCGATATACACGCTTCAACGGTTGGGGGCTGGGGGGGAGGAGGGGATAAAGGCACGGGACAATTTCGGCCAAGAGCGGAGAGTTTTGGGTAAATAACTGTTCAACAGATGCTCCGATCGGTGTACTGATTTAGAAATTTCTAGGGCCTCTAATCTGTCCAATTTATTTCCGTTACCACTGATATGTAAGAATTTGGCATCATCGATAGAAAAAGTATGATTCTCGCGGCGACAATGATTAGCCATTTCAGAATAAATTAGAGGATTTGTTAAGGCGGATTTGTGTTCACGAAATCTCTTTTCAAAAGATCTTCCTGTCTTTCCTATATAGAAATGATCACAGTCAGCACATAAAAGTTTATACACACCACTGTTGTTAAGTATTCCATTTTTGCCTTTCCCATTAAATAAGAGTTTCCGGAGATTGAAATTAGTGTAAAAAGCTGGCTTTATGTGACTTGGAATATTTTTGGTTATTTCATATGATATGTTTTTTATAAATAGAACTTTGCTCCATTTATAGGTACTGTGTCATTTATATTGTAGCTGCAGTATTTTTCGCAATTTGGTTTTAGTTATACTTTTATTTGAAAACTTTATCTCCCATATATGTGTTACTCGCATAAAGTAATCTCAGCGTTTCTTTTACAGGTGGATGTTATTTTAGTTAAGCGATTTTGTTAAATCTCCTCCGTTTGTATTTAATATAGCTGCTCGGAAAGCAATTTCGTATTTTTGACTCAAATTTAAACTTATTTTTATGTTAAGATACCGATCGACAGGATATATCTGGTTATCTTAAATATGGCCATTTTATAGATGATGGTGCGTGTATTAAATTATTGTTGGCATGCTGTTGCACTTCAGCAAGCCTGTAGATCGTTATGATCGACAAGTATAATCTGCTGCACCGTTTCGTAATGTATTATTGTTTTATATATCACTACTTTATGTTGCTAAAAGCACTAAAATCGTTTATGATAAGTTATATGAAACATAAATTTAGACATTAAATTGTGTAAGTGTAAAACCAGTAAATTCGTATAATGTACATTCAGCACGTTGAAAATAAGGACTTTAATGACAACTTTGTCAACATCTATTCAACAAATCCAAAACTCTTTTCTGAATAACCTTTTTTTTATGAGTTGCTCCTGTAGGTTATAAATATTCACAAAATCTTCATGCAAGTCATTTACTTCAGAATTAAATAGCATCCGTCTTCAGGCGCTGTTATTTTAGACGTGAAATGGCTTAGAAAACATATTTTTGTCAAGTTGTAACATTTCGTATAACGTTAAAATATTCAAATTATTATTTTTCTTGTGAATATTTCACGACCCAACCAAAATACTAACTAATCCAATTTTGCTTTAAAGCTCACAGGCTAAGAAACTATGAACTAGGATTTATTTTATATTTGATACAGGTGTAGCCCTTTAACTCATACTTCCCTGTTAAGTGACTAAGTACTCGTAATACCAACAAACATTAAGAATTTAAATTCTCATTTTATCAACTGATACATGAAAAATATCAATATCAGAAGAAAAAAATTAACAATAAAAGTTATTCAATAAGCAATTCCGTGTACTAACATATTGTAGTTCTTGACGAATCAATCGTGAATTAAGCACCAAAAATAATCTTAAATCACGATGGCGTCAATATTTTCTGGTATATTAAACAAAAATCTATGAATCAACAAAGGTTTGTAATTTTTCCTGTTAGCAATTTGTATACACATACAATATATTATTGGGTGTTAACATAAGTTGTGTCCGTTTTTTTTTTTTCAATTTAAAAATGAGCACCAAAAGTTAAACAAAATGGTAAATGTTATAAATCATTCGAAAGAAAGTTTTCTGCTCTACAAGATGTTGTGTTTGCTTTTACGTTACATATATTATTTTATTTGGTTACAAGCCTTCAAAATATTATAGAATGTCAAGTAGACGAAAGTGAGCATTTTCGACACCTCCTTCTGTTCGCGTTCAATCGAGGAAATAAAGCTGCTCGCGATATTTGCGAAGTGTACGGTGAAGATGTTATGAATTCAAGGACAGCTCGTCGATGGTTTTTGCATTTCAAAGACAGTAATTTCGACCTGAAAGGCATGGAGCGTTCCGGACGACCAGTGGACTTCGATGAGGACCGCTTAAACTATATTATTCATGAAGATCCCTTTCAAACATTTTTCACCTCCATTTTTTTTAATCACCATTTTCAAACCATTTTTCATCATCAATGTATAGAACGGCGCAGAACATGTCCCCGTCTCGCTTCGCCGGACACATGGTTATTGCCATCCGTTCCATATACATTTCATACTACGGTCTGTAGGAGAGGCAAGAGATATGTCGGCGTCTCGTTCTCGCTGTTCGCTACTAGTGAGTTAAATGATCGCGCGGCGACCTTTGCCCAGTGCTGTCTCGCATTCCTTACAGAGCAAGTTCAATGACCGAGCGGCCAAAGATCGCCTCAGTGGGTTCAGTGACCGCACGCATGGTCGCTACAATCTTAACACACAATCAATAGGTGTAACAAGCAATTTGGCTACAGAAGAGAGTATGGCAATGGGTCTTTAGTATGTAACATTTTGTTTGTTCTTCTTTTATAAATGGGTATGAGTCGAGATATTTTGCATTTCAAAATTCAATGCATACAATGAAATACATCTTCATTGAGAAAATAATGCAAGGGTTATATTTGAAGAACGTAACAGCGATGGCATTTTATATATAACATATGGTATACAGAATACATGTTATTCCCACTTCATTTAACAATTTTGAAATTTGGCGGGTTCGTTGTCGAGGAGTATTCTTTTCCATAACACTTATCACACAAAGGATTATTTATTCCAATTTTTTTTAAAACCAAATATTTTTTATAAACAGCAGACGACCTTTGTAGTTTTGTTAACAGAGCGTGTCTATCACCCGGGGGCTAAGTTTTACTCCCCGATGGCTTACAAAAAAGCTCTTACTTCTGTTTTATCATAAATATCTTAAAGGACGTTTTTACTTTTTAAGGGTGAAGTTTTAGCAAAAAATTCAACCTTCTTCATTATTCACGTTATTCCTGCTGTAAGACTGTGAAACCAGATACCATAAGGCTCTCGTTGGATCGCATCAAACAGCAATTTTAAAAATCATATTTCTCTTCAATGATATTATTCTTGAATGATTGTAGCTTTTTGCCTGTCTCTTGTTTTCCAGTAATTGGTGTAATTTTAAAAATATTGAATTTGTTTTTTTATAACCTATTGAAACAATTTTCACTCATATTGTGCGTTCAACATATACGAACTGATGAATTGTACATATTGAAAAGCATGGCTGGGAGAAAGTATTATCTTTGAACCCATTTATCGAGTCTTCCGGTTTATAAACATTGAAGTTGGCACGGAACTTGCGCTTCATCATCCCGCGTGTTAGTAATACTATTCTATACATAAAATGATAACAACACTCGCGCACATCTAACGTGTGTTGGTATTATAACCAGACTGGTATCATTTATTTCGAGTATCAACCGAAATTGAATCCGAAATCCCCGGGTGGAGGTCATGCGTGTTACCATTTAATCGACGAAGGGCGTCCAAATTATGCGATATAAAAGTAGCAATGCGGGTTCTTAACTAATTTCTTATACTGTTCATGTTCATTTTTAAAACTTACGTTGCATTAAAGTTAACATTGTGTATTGACTTTTTTCAGATCATCGATTTCTTTTTTTATTTCATCCTTTACTGACAACGGTAACTTTGATATCAGTTACAACTAACGTTAGACTTGCCCCGTTATTGATTTGTTTAAAACAAAATTAGAAAAAGTATACTTCAGATATGGTACGTACTTCTTTCCCATTCGTTTTTTACATCATTCATTCCTTTTTTCATCGATTGATTAAATTGAATTTATTTTTTTCTTTATAATGTTTGAAAAAAAATGAGCCGTAACTTAACGTTCTTATGATCATGTAACCTTCGTTGTTTTCTTTGGTCTGTTTGATTTATATGATAAGTAACAAATTATTCTCCGATAACAAAAAAAAAAAATTTCAAAAATGAAAATATGATTTTCCGGAAATTAAATTAATTATTTTCTACAAAATAAATAATTCTCTGGTGGTGTTACTAAGACACGGGCCGAGGGCTTTGAAGTAATGTAAAAAATAATGGTACAAAAGACTGAAATTTACATCGGAAGCTGTTTCAAAAATTGCTTTTTTAACAAAAAGGGTTTTCTGAGAACCAACTTAGAGATATATAAATATATTTGGTATTTCTGGGTCCATCAATATCCTATTTACATATCGAACAGTTGGTTGGGAAATATAATGGAAAGAGTTTTATTGAAAAGACGTATTTAGCTTCGTTATAAAATTTATTCTATGCTTATTAAAATCTATTTTCATTATGAACAAAAGATAAAATCTCTTTTTTCATCGACGCTACAATTCACCATATCTTGTCAAATTATTAAAAAAATCGTAAGTGCTTCATTTACTATATTTATAAAACAATCTTAAAATTTAAAAAACTATTTATAATAATTTCACAAAACCAAACAAAAGATACATTAACATCAATAAACTAATTCGTAAGTAAGGAAGTACACAAGTTAAAATCATTTCAAAATTTAAGAAATTCAACAATAAACACAATTGATTATGCGATACGGAACCGTCTAGAGTCAGCAGCCCGCATCTTACCACACCGAGTGCTATTTTTGGCATTCATGCGGAATGAATAGTACAGTCTAAATTCTACGTTTTATAAATTTAATAACAGGTTTCGATTGAAGTTTTAATAAGGTGGTTCAATTAATTGAAAGACAATGTTTGTTTCAAATACATGGGAAAAATAAAAAATAAATAACTGTTTTTTTTTTATAAATAAATATCAAAAAGTAAAAATAAATAATATTTTGCTTATTAGCTTACGTCTATCATTTTACATTCAAGAACTTACATTTACATTTTTTATCATTTCAATAATAATTTAAACGACTTATGAAACTTGGTTAATAATACGCTTGTCTTACAGTCCCTGGGTTATGGGTACGATTTTTGTTGATTCATCCACGTAGAAAGACCAAAGATTCAGCAAAAAGACTATAAAACAAGCATGCAAGTAACAAGATGTTTGGGAAGACTGTAACACGACCAAATGAACCAACGGGTACTTGTATGTCGCCACCGGAGGAGTCTCTTTGAACAGATCTTTCTTCGTCACTACGTGACGTCAAGTTCATAAAAAAAATCTGATATTCTGGTGTAGATCACGTTGGATAGAGACTAAGTTTGTCCCCTATAACAGTGTGGGTTGTTGTGGGATCGAACTGAATAGGGGCATATTGTGTTAATGGGATCAGTTTGAAAAGATTTAAAAAATCTGATTTTTTTTTACTTTGATTTGTTAGAATTAAAAAATAGGACTAAGTAAAGTTTGTTTGTAATTATTAAAACAGAAGAAGCAAGAGTTTCCATCACCATCGGTTGAAATTTCCCGTCAAATTTAATGTTAAAACTCCGAAACACACAAGAAATTTTAATTAAAGTCATGTCGGTGGCGGCGGCGGCTCGGCCGGGCAGAGCAGGGCGCCACCGGCAGGGCATGTCGGTGTGGTCCCAACCAGGAACCGGCCCGGAACTCTGCTGAACTCGACTGAAAGTTTTAGCGGGGGGTGAATATTCAGGAGGCGGGAAGGCGACACGACGACACTCGCTGCGCTGTGGGACAACTCCGTGCCCGCCCGGAAAGTCTTTTTGAGAACCTTTTCAATTACTGCCGAAATATTATACCCCTGACGCTGCGAAGATTTTCCAAAATTGTTTGAGAATGAATGCTGAAAGAAAACATCATCACAAGTAAGCCATGTCTTTATTGATAATATATAGGCAGCAAACAGATTTTCACTACATTCCGTTTTATTAACCCTTCCTTCCATGTGATGTGTAACTAGTACACATTGCTTCTAAAAACGTGAATATGATATTAATAAAAAAATATGATATTGATAAAAAACACGGAAATGACGACGGCCTCTACGGTCAAGTTGGTGAAATGTTTGACTTCCAATCGGCAGGTTCCCGATGACACTCGAAAAAATCAGAATCCCGGTGAAGTAAAATTGTAAACGTGTGTGATTGTTGCCGCCTCTTCATGTGTATAAGTTTGTAGTATTTCAAACATATGAGATGACAAACTGCAAGCTCCAGAGGTCCATGGTTCACGAGCATGATACAAGTATAACAGATATAGCAATCCGGATCGCAGCTAACTTCACTCCACTGTCGCGTATACGCCGTGACGTAATACGCGACAGTGGAGTGACGTTAGCTGTTTGATCGCTTTGTCGCGTCAACGTTACGTAGGGGGGCATAAGAATTTTATAAAGGCTTAGGTGGGGCATTGCTCAAAACACGTTGGGAAACACTGCTCTAGACCGAAAGTTAAATTATCGAAGTAAAATAAAATGTAATTTTTGTTAAGTCCGCACCAACAAATTTTTTATCTACGCACCACCATTTGTTTTATGTACGCACCACCAATTTTCTTATGTCAGCACCACCAATTTTCTTATGTCCGCACCACCAATTTTCTTATGTCAGCACCACCAATTTTCTTATGTCCGCACCACCAATTTTCTTATGTACGCACTACCAATTTTAATATTATATTAAGACGTATGATGAAAGAAAAAAACGAAGAGAAAAACTTAAAAAATATAGTTTTATCGAAAGAAGGCTAAGAGTAAGAAATTATTTGAAAAAATGTAAAGAATTAAAATTGCGCAATTCTGTTACACCTGGACAGCACTCCAAAAGTTTATGTGAAGCATCAAATGAAAAAAGGCTTCCAAGTAAAACCATGCGGGTCCAATCGGGAATAAAACCCGCCACCTATCCTATCCTTATATTCAACGTATTGTTTTTTTTGTAATATTTTTAATCATTCAATAAAGTAAGATGACCTCCGTGGTCTGGTGGTAAGACGCTTGTCTGCCGATCCGGAGGTTGCGGGTTCGATCCTCGCTGGAACCCATTTTTTAAATAGGAATCCAGTATGGTTTTTACTTAGAGCCCATAAAAACATCTTTCTTGTTGGTTGGAAGAGATTGCCACATGGCGATAAACTCGCCAGATTAAATAAAAAAAATGTTCCCCAGTTACAGCGTCCTTGATTGAAACGTGTTTTCTAAATGGTGTTATATTAGTTCTCTTTTCATTATTATTATTATTATTATGAGATCTTGGTGCTAAGCAAACATGGTTACCACTGGGACAAACTTTCAAAAAGTTTATCAACCGTATATCACAATCAAAATGAAAAATTAAAAAGGTTTTTCCACTTTTATTAATATTTTTGTTATTATAATATGTTTATACAAAATATAACATTTTTTACATACGAGTATATGGCCAGTATATATATATATATATATATATATATATATATATATATATATATATATATATATATATATATATATATATATATATATATATATATATATATATATATATATATATATATATATATATATATATATATATATATATATATATATATATATATATATATATATATATATATAAATATAAATATATATATATATATATATATATATATATATATATATATATATATATATATATATATATATATATATATATATATATATATATATATATATATATATATATATATATATATATATATATATATATATATATATATATATATATATATATATATATATATATATATATATATATATATATATATATATATATATATATATGTATATATATATATATATATATATATATATAGTATGGCCCTCCTCATGAATAAATTTTACATACGAGTATATTAGTATGGCCCTCCTCATCAATCAATTTTACGTACGAGTATATTGGTATGGCGCTTCTCATCAATTAATTTTACATACGAGTATATTGGTATGGCCCTTCTCATCAATTAATTTTACATACGAGTATATTGGCATGGCCTTCCTCATCAATTAATTTTACATACAAGTATATTGATACGAGTATGGCCCTCCTCAGCAATTAATTTTACATCCGAGGAGTATATTGGTATGCCCCCTCACCAATTAATTATTTCATCAACGGAGCAAAGTATCTTAAAAAAATATATTTTTTTTTAATATCTAATAAGCGTTTCATTCTTTGTAAAAGACAAATATTTAAAAAAAATCTTTATAAAACAATTACATGTAAAGCAAATAAAAGATACATTACAGTATAAAACGATTCAAACAACACAATAAACAATTTTAGTGTGCAAATCAAAATGATTTAAATATTTTTTCACTTAACACAGTTTATTTATATATCACAGTGATAAAAAATCGTTAAAATTCAAAAATACTCCAACCATTTACAATAAATTTAACATTTCACAAATTTGCTATAAGCCTTCGTTTATCTTAACAAACTTTGAAAAAAAAAACGGCAATCTCAGCAAATTGATTTCTCAAAAGATGCATTTTATAGAACTGTGTTAATAACTTAGTTTACAATAGAAAAAAAAGTCTATAGCAAGTGTGTACCGAAAAAACTTGAATATGAAAAATCCAATTTAGAATAATAATGCTGGAAAATCTTTAAACGTATTTGTTTGATTTATTTTTTGCATTCGTAAATCTTATACAAAAGTTATTTAGTAAAAAAATCAACAACAAAAATAGAAAGGAAACAAAATATTTCCTGCCTCCAGAAAAGCTAAATAAAACATCGAGTTTATTTCATTATACAGTATAATATTCTCCAATGAATTTATAATATGCATGGCTGCTTCAAGAAACCACCGCATTATTATTTAGTAGCATTAACGACAAAGACTGAAAGAATTTTCCTAGCAGAATATGCAATTATAGGAAGCCGTACTGAAGATAGAATACAGTGTACGATACGCGAAGAAAATGAGCATTAAGGAAATAATTTTATCTGAACGCAGATTAGACTAAATCAAGGAAATTCAAATAATAATTAACATAAAATTGAAAGGATAGTTATAGGATTTCCGTAGTTATGGTCATTCATTTCTTGAATCTTAAAAAATACGTTCGTATCACTTTGTGGTGTCATGTTTATAATTTTTAATAAAACACTTATGGTATATTTACTACTGTTCTATTCGAGTTTCCTACCGGTTTCAATGACTTCCGTCTTCTTAGTCAGGTGAAATTGAACTAAATTATGTTAAAAAAATTTTTTTTTTAATTGTAATAGGTACAGGAGAGGGAGGGGGGAGAAGTGGCTAGTAATGGAAGGGGGAGTAGGTAGACATCAACAGTGTGGCTATCGCCAAGTGATGAATATCTCGTTCGGAGTCTCGGTCCAGTTGTAGGACGCCTTACTCCTTCATCGGATAAGTTTTGACTCATATGATGGCAAACACATATATACCAAGAATCTCTCCGCTGCTCGCCGAGGTCGTCCCATGCCTCACTCATCCCCCAGTCCCCAACTAGAATGTCCCCAACCGTTAGAAAAGTGTATCTTGTTACCAGTTCAAACAGAATTCAGTCTTGTTTGTGCTCCCCTGATGATGAAGTGAAAACCTTGAAACCAGTAGGGTTATACCGTTACAAAAAATGGAAAAAAACAGTGTTTGATAAAACAAATTACAATATATCTACAATAGTTTGGTTTACGCTGTGGCTGTTTACACAGATAACATATTTTTAATTGGTCAAAAAATATTATCGTTTTACAATTACAACACCTGGATGTACTGCACTGAATAAAATACTGATCATAAATTCTTATGGCACTTTCAATCAGTATAAAAACTCCAGCACCTAACGAAAGGCTATTGCAGATTTTACCTACTTTTTGTCATGAAAATGTGATTTCCTTGCCATCGGAGTTTTGTATTTGATTTGGCAAGACTGTGTTTGCTGAAATGTAACAATTTGCACACAATAAAATATTACACGCACAACCCCTCTCGATTACGAGGGATAACCTATACTGTTTATAAACTTTATAGTGATTTTTTTTTTTTTCAAGTCAATTGATTTTCTCTTTCAATTACTTTATTCAGGAGCTTTAGTTTGATGATAATGTTTATCACGACACTCGAAATGAGGGTGACCTGAAAATTAAGGGAGTGTGGCATATTTTATTTTATGGCATTTTTATGTTAATACAGGTTACACCCAATTAAGTTATCCATTATAAGAGATAAAAACAACTATTAGAAATAACACTCAAAGAAACTAACCATTAATAAAATGATTAAACGATATTTCATGCTTTCCTATACATTGCCTTATTTATATCACTCCTCGTCGTTGCTGGGCCTCGTAGTCGAGGATCTCCCCGATTTCAGTTGGAAATCAAAGCTGTGCCGTAGAGATTTGTTTCTTTATTTTCTCCACTTTTAGTGAGTAAACTGTTGCACACTAACTAACTCACCAGCCACACTGCTGTCATAAATATCCTTAAACCACCGAATACTAGGCGGGATAAAACCCCATGGCATTCAAGACTTCTTCACCGAACTCCAGTGTAATACCGCACATCAACCCACTATAGCTTTGAAATAACTCCCTGACGTTGCTAAAATTAACGAACTAAGAGGAACATGGTACTCGATAAGGTGGATTTTTCTTATTAAAGGCACAACCGGAACCGGGACAGAACAGTCATTCGGAGAACAAAGGACAATGGGTTGGAATAAGGGTAACCGAGAACCAATGAATCTAGTATTAAAGTGCTTGATGAGAGGATTCTTTCAGAAAGGAGAGTGAGAGCTATAAGCGGTCAATTCTGGTTGGTATTTTAAAAGACAAAAATAACATATGCTGGGCACCATACGACGTAGCAAATAAGAGAAAAGACAGCGGAATGCTCAATATAGAAAACGTTACATACTCGTAGAACAAGACATCGCTTGTACTGCAAAAGGGTGGTTAATATGGCATGATGATCTTGATCCTAAGAAATGATGGCAGGGCCTAAAAAATGGAGTAAGAGGTTTTGTGATCAGATCGAATGTCGTTGTGAAGGGCATGGCCGTGTTGGTAACACATTGAATTTCCATGCGGAAGGTCACCATTTCAAACCCTGTGCTATGCTTCTCCCCTCAAATTAGACAGGTATTTTTTCCACCTAGTGCAAATGCAGTCCAGCAGTGTGGTCGGTGAGTTTACTTGTGTCTAACGGTTCATTATTTTAAAGAGTAGAAAATAAATAAAATTCAATGACAGAGCTTCGCTTTCCAATTGAAGTTGAAATGGCGAGGGGACCCTCAACTACGAGGTCCAGCGTCGACGACGAAGATAATTAATGATTTGTTCATAAGTTATTTTCAAAATGTGGTTACAGCTGGACAAATAAAAACATTTTTCTAACGTTTATTTTCAACATGAAAAAGAACAATCACATAATTTCATATCAGAAGGAGCTGAACTGGTTGCACGTGAAAAATGGGCGTAAAATTAACATTCGGTCACTTTCGTATAATATTCTTAACTGTCCCGCCGCTCCCTCTTATCTCGACAAAAATCACGGACTAGTGCTACGCTCAAGCGGAAATTGTTTATTGACTTTCCCAGTTCACCGCTCTTTTTTTTACATCATCTTTTACTGCCCATGCAGTGAGCCTCTGGAATCTGTTACAAACCAATGCAAGGTTCGTTTCTTCATTGGCATGTTTTAAAAATTCTTAATTTCAAATCAGTTATATAACATATAACATTCATGATATTTATTTCATCTCCACAATCTCTTCCTTTTCCTTTTAAATGATAATTCTCACTTTTATTTTTTAATTGTATATTTTTCATGAATTTCGTAAAGGTGAATAATCATTCGAATATTTTTTCGACCATGTAAGTTTTCTTCGTTAACTTTTATTTATATATTTATTTAACACTTTTATTGCAAATACAATCTGGCGGGCTTATTGCCAGGCGGTAATCTCTTCCAACTAACCAGACAAAATTAAATGAAGCAAGTTACGTGGTCGCATAAATCATTCAAATGACTATCCATCCCCACGAAATCCATAAACACATACGTGAGCATATGTCCACGAACCCCACAAAGACGGACTTTTTTTATATAAAGTGAGATATCATCATCATTTTTATCAGGTCGATTGGAAGATAATGTCATCTGGCAGTAGTCCTAACTGATTGTTTTATAATGAAGCGTCAAATTGATAAATAAATAATTCCTTTCAAAATAAACCACTGACTTAGGCCGTGGCCACACCAAAATCCTTAGCTAGGTGATACGTGACTAATGACTAATATATTTCATGCATGACCACACCAAAGTGCTTCACACAAATTTATTTGACATTTGGGAGCGGTTGAGTCAACAAACGATGCCACTCTCAAAACTAACCAATTTCATTACAACTTACCTTATCTTTATTTACTTCCTGTGCAACTTCATTCCAAATGATTTTATTACAGGTACATTTTTGTATAATTTGCTCGATGGGTTCTACAAAGGCTTCCTTTTATACACAGCTGTTATTAAAACTTCCGCCATTTTGTAAAATCACAGTGACGAAATAAAATTAACCAACACGACGTGTTGGTTAATTTTATTGTCATTAATTTTATGGTGTATAAATGAGAGCCTTTGTAGAACCCATCGAGCAAATTATACGAAAATGTACCTGTAATAAAATTGCACAGGAAGTAAATAGAGATAAGGTAAGTTGTAATGAAATTGGTTAGTTTTGAGTGTGGCATCGTTTGTTAACTCAACCGCTCCCAAATGTCAAATAAATTTGTGCGAAGTACTTTGGTGGGGCCATTCATGAAATCTATTAGTCATTAGTCATGTATCACCTAGCGAAGCACTTTGGTGTGGCCACGGCCTTATACTTATAATCTCAAATACGAGTATATAGATTTTTAAGGTTTTACACGCATGGCTTTGTTTGTCAAAATATTACTTAACGATATAAAAAAAACGAACGAAGCTTTGATGAAATTTTTTTAATATGCTTTAAAACTTTGTAAGAAATTATGAGAAGGAGTATTCAAAGCTTTAATAATGATACAGTAGTCGGTGTGTTCCCAGACAAAAGCATTGTCTAGAAAATTTCGAAGCAAGATAATAAAACAATGAAACTGCGAAGCGCACCCATGCAGCTTACAGTATGCAGTATGCAACGTACAGTGTACAGTGTGCAGCGTGCATCCATAAAGCTACAGCTCAGTGTGGCCCTCTTTGTAATTGTTTGACTTTTTAAGTGCACTGAAAGGATGTGTTCACATCATACATAGCGCGGTAATTAACGCAACGGTTATGAAGCTAGTTCTGTATAATAATTGTCAAAAATATGAACGAAAAAATATTGTATATATTCTTAAAATAAGATTATATAAATATAAATTACGTATCCATCTTGCTGTGGATGGATAAAAACTGAGGTTATGATTTAACGAAAGTAATATTATAATAGGAAGATGGTAGACAGAATATCGGATTCCGAGAAACCGTTACGAAAACATAAGGACTTCAGATACAGTCACTGGAACAGATCATACGAATGTCAGAAACATGATAAGTATTTAATTGTATTTGACTTTTATTGTAAACAATAGTGCATGGTGGGCGTATGGCCACATGAAGTCATTTTCAACCAAAAATAAACCAAATCTAGAAAGAATCGTTTTTAATAATACTTTTTGAAGTCGTGAGAATTGACAAGAAATCGAGTTAAGTGAAGGTTAATGATGAAATTGCGATCCCAAACGTAATACAAGGTTTGTGTGTAGTGTGTGTGTGTGCACGTACACGCGCGTTTATGTGTATTTGTGTGTGCACGTGCATGCGTGTTTGTGTATGTGTGTGTGTGTGTGTGTGTGCGTGCGTGTGTTTGTGTGAGTGTGAGAGAGAGAGAGGGTGTCTGTGTGTGTGTGTGTGTGTGTGTTTGTGAGCGTGCTGTGTGTGTATATATACTCGTATATGGGGGGGTATGTGTATGTGAGGTGTCTGTGTGCGTGTGTGTGTGTGTGTGTACAAATCACGTATAAGTACATCCCATCAATCATATGTATTCTAAATTGGTTTCTTATTCCTGACAATCGCTCCGCTTTATTTTCCACGTGCATAACATATTTCAAACATTTTTCAAAGGAATGCCTGAACCCGGAAGCGAACACAAAACGCTATCTCGCTCCACACCAGCCCCGCTCCCACCATCCGCAGACTTGTAATATTATTTATTGGAAAGTATCACGCGATGGTTTCTATCCTACCTGCCTACCCTCTCATCCACCTCCCTATGCAGAAGTTCCCTTACTGATGAAAAGTTCGTGGAATAATACATTTGGGAGGTAAAAATTAAGTGAAAAAACGTCTTTCTCTGATTTAAGTTAAGACTTTATTAAAATCGTTATCCTCATAAAATCAGTATCGTTTTTTTTTTACAACCTATTTTCTTAAAAGTTTTTATCGCATATATGTCAATATTAGAAGTTTCTCAAAATTAAGGGTCATAGATCCGAATCAAAATATTCATATAAATTTGATACGTGTATTAACAACTCAGGTACTGTGCCCCTCAATTTTCATCTGGTACTTCATTGTGCCAAGATAAGGTAAAAATCAGATGCAAAAGGTATTAAAATAGTATTAGTCATGAACCCCGCAGTTATTAACCAGTGGTAACCTCAACAGATAATTAGCCATGGCAACAACTACAATATTTCAGCGTCGACAGATAGGCACGATTTGCAAACTTTTCTGCGAATACGCACAATTTATAAAAATAGTCAGAGCACTCGCATTTCTGCGAATACGCACAATTTAAAAAAATAGTCAGAGCACTCGCAAATTCACATACTGTCTCTATTGTATAATATTCTTAACTGTCCCACCGCCCCCTCTTATCTCGTCGAAATTTTTTAGCGTCTTTCTAATCATGGATTAGCGCTACGCTCAAACAGAGATTGTCTATTGGTATTTCCAGTTCATCGCTCTTATTTTTTTACGTCGTCCTTTACTGCCCATACAGTGAGACTCTGGAATCAGTTACAAACCAATATAAGACTCGCTCCATCCTTGACATGCTTTGAGAAGCGACTGAAAAAAACTCATAATTTCCTTTTTTTGATTGATGATATCTCACTTTATATGAAAAAGAATATTCAGGTGATTGTCCGTCTTTGTGGGGTCCGTGAGCATATGCTCACGTATGTGTTTATGGATTTCGTGGGGATGGATAGTCATTTGAATGATTTATGCTACCACATAACTGGCTTCATTTACTTTTGTCTGGTTGGTTGAAAGAGATTGAATTTTGATGTGTGAGATCATATATAAATCAAATTTTTGCACTTAGGCAGATGTTGCAAAAAAACTATTGAATTTAATTTGAAAACTTTTCATTTGTTTATAGATTTAAATGCTGACAGCATCAAGTGAAATGGTCTACACCAACCATGAGGGGACTAAATATCTCTAAGAAGTTCGTAGAAATTCTACAACTCACTTAATCATTAATTACCGCATCTAGATCCGAGGATATATACTCAACTTATTTGAAACTTACAACGGACTGAGATAAGGAAATGTACTGGCGTGACTCATTTTTAACATATTATCAGAAAATTTTGCACGATACGCCAGACTTTAATTTATTTAATTTTTATGTTATGTAATGTCTCATTCCAGATTTTTCTTTTCTCTCCATCATCCCTTCCTTTACCGTTCCGGTGCTGTGTATTCAATACACACGTAAAAATGAGCGATTTAAAATAAGAATATGATATTTATAGCCAATCGCGTAAATTAATTAAATTTGAAGTCAAAAGTGATAATATTTGAAATTTAATTACTGAAAATATGAAAAAACTTCGGACGACGTTCACAAAACGGGCACAGAGACCACTTCATATGGATGCCTGCGAGCTACTGAGATGGGACTCGGAACACTAACACTGTGTATGTTATAAGAAACAACTGCGAACTGAGATTGTATTTCTTGCGTTCCCATATACCGAAGTAGAGTGAGACGTGAATAGCGTTGCTTCCTCACCCATAGCGGTTTTTAGAATGAATATACCTACTTCACACACTGGCACACATTTGATTGTATTGGTGAATTTATTCCCGATTTTCACAAAATATCTCTGATGTGGGCGATAAGTGCTAATTATAAATAATATTATTTTTTCATTCCTGGTATGGTACCCCCTCCAATACATCCAAATTTGTGTTCTGGACAAATTAAACGGAGTAGTCGGGAGACAATATTGCATATAACCCCAGTAAGTAAGATTTCGGGTTTATAATCTTTGGAGAAGACACGGACCTCGAAGTTTGTCATTGAACGTGTTAGCTACACTATCGTTTGGCGCGTATGATTAGTGTTAGCAAACAAACTGTTTTACCAGTTTTTATACCATCGTATCTCGAACTCGAAACCCCCGGGATGATGTCAAGAATGTTACTACTTGACTACAAAGGTCGTAACTCTTTTATCTAATGATACTACATAATGAGTCTGTGCAACGTTACTCCCAAACTGATGAGATAGAGTTTTTTGCGCAATTTAGCGAGAACTAATGGAGGCATTAATGGTTTATGAAAGGCTTTCGTATTGACATTTTCCATTGGTATGTATAATTTAAAGGGTGAAAATTGTTTGAATACTTTGAGTCACGGGTAAACTCTACCAGCAACACGACTGAAGATATTATATACGATTATAAGCTAATATTGTCAGGAAACAGATGCCGTTTTGGCCTTATCACCTTACTTAAGTCTCGCCTGCTCTCTAGAAATATAAAAAGCCAACTTTATAAGATACTTTTAAGACCTGCGCTCATTTATGTATTCGTTGTATTTCAACACTTAATTGTACAATTTGGTGGGTTTATTGCTTGATGACCATATTTTCCGACCAACCAAACAAAAATAATTATAATAAAAGAAAATGAAATTCCGCAAAAACATTCGAATCATTATTTATGTGTTTAACCCTTCCTTCCCTGTGATGTGTAACTAGTAACACATTGCTTCTAAAAATTTTAATATCTCTTTAAATATAGTAAAAACTGGGTTCAGATTTTAGGTATTCCTCCGTAATACATTTAAGCATTGAATGAAAAAATAATATTTATTATAATTAGCACTTATCGCCCACATCAGAGATATTTTGTGAAAATCGGGAATAAATTCACCAATACAATCAAATGTGAGCCAGTGTGTGAAGTAGGTATATTCATTCTAAAAACCGCTATGGGTGAGGAAGCAACGCTATTCACGTCTCACTCATCTTCGGTACATGGAACGCAAGAAATAGAATCTCAGTTCGCAGTTGTTTCTTATAACATATACAGTGTTAGTGTTCCGAGTCCCATCTCAGTAGCTCGCGGGCATCCATATGAAGTGGTCTCTGCGCCCGTTTAGTGAACGTCGGCCGATGTTTTTTCATATTTTCAGTAATTAAATTTCAATTATTGTCTCTTTTGACTTCAAATTTAATTAATTTAAGCCAGTGGCTATAAATATCATATTCTTAATTTAAATCGCTCATTTTTACGTGTGTATTGAATACACAGCACCGGAACGTTAAAGAAGGAACGTTAAAGGAAAAGAAAAATCGGAATTGAGACATTACATTACAGACTTGAAATTAAGGGGTTTAATTAAATTGAAACTTACACATTGGAGACCTATAGAATTCTGATACCTTTAAGAGAAAGTTTCTCCGCAAAATGTAAGGTCGAATGAATGACAGAGAAGAACTCTTTATCATATAAGGTGAATCTAGAGTAGTAAAACATATATAAATACTAGAATGCGCGGACTTGGACGCTTATATAACATGCAGGTCACTGATTCTGCAGACAGTCTTTATTCAACAATCCGATGGAGCGTAGGAGAGGAGAAAGACCAAAGCTGAGATATCTGAATGGTGTGACAGAGAACTGTCGCACTCTAGGTATAACCAATTGAATAAGAAACACTGTTAAGAGAGATAGTTGGCAGAAAACACAGCAGGTAGCATTCATCATGGGTTGTAGATCTAGTGATGACAATGAAGATATGCAAGCGTGATAACTATCAGGAAAGTGAAAATATTGTATGCTGCACAATAAAGCTTTGTGTATTTGAAGTGGTGCATAGTTGAAGAAAAAAAACTAAACAAAAAATGAACTCAAAGCACTAGTTGACACAGCAAGAACACTCACTACTTGACCCAAACGCCGACAACCATTTATTTATTTATTTAACACTTTTATTGCAATACAATCTGGCGGGTTTATTGTCAGGCGGCAATCTCTTCCAACCAACCAGACAAACGTAAATGAAGCAAGTTACGTGGTCGCATAAATAATTCAAATGACTATCCATCCCCACGAAATCCATAAACATATACGTGAGAACATGAACCCACCCGATCATTATTTTTCATATAAAGTGAGATATAATCAATCAAAAGGAAAGGAAAGGATGGTGGAGAGGAAAGGAAAAGAAAAATCAGGAATGAAACACGTTATTTTACTGACTAGAAATTAAGAGTTTTTTCAGTCGCTTCTTAAAGCATACCAAGGACGGAGCGAGTCTTATATTGGTTTGTAACTGATTCCAGAGACGCTTCTTAAAGCATGCAAAGGACGACGTAAAGAAAGAGGAGCGGTGAACTGGAAAGGCCAATAAACAATCTCTGTTTGAGCGTAGCGCTAATCCATTATTAGAAAGACCATTTACTTAATATATAAAAAACCTTTTTTACATGATTTCTGAATGATAAAAAAGAACTCGTAATAAAAACAAACGAAACTCATTTAAATATGTTAATTTGTAAAGGTCAATTGAAATTTGAACTCAATACTTTGGAACCGTTTTCATTAATTTTACAACCGCTTATTTATTTTACAACCAACACCTGTCAAATCACTAAACACTAAACTCGTTAATTAAATTTTCTTGAAAAATCCATAATCGCGTAAGAACTTCCGTAATGAATTAAATCTAATTATTTTAGAATAATTAAACTTTTAAAAATGTTAATCGAATTTTTCCCTTGTGAATCTTTTTAGACATTTGCAACAACCGTTACACAGCTATAAAAAAAATACTTTTTATATTTTATAAAAACAAACGTATAATATTTAGAAAAGGAAAATGTACATAGCGCCATTTAAAGAGTATACTTACACTTCTCAAAGGTGGTTTTTCTCGGGATTCGAACCCCCTTTTATTGACAGGTTTAATATATTACAAAATAAATACAGACATTGTAATTTATTTTATCATACACTGTTTATTCCACTTTTTGTAACGTTATAACCCAACCGGTTTCAAGGCTTTCACCTCATCATCAGGGAGCACAGACGAGACTGAATTTTGTTCGAACTGGTACTGACATTGAACTGGTACCGATGAACTGGTACCGAACTGGCAAACACATATATCCCAAGAATCTCTCCGCCGCGCTGCTCGCCGATATTGTCTCCTCCCTCCCTCCACTCCCAGTCCCCAACCAGAATGTTTACCTTTAGAAGCGTGTTTGTTGGTACCAGTTCGAACATAATTCAGTCTGGTTTGTGCTCCCCTGATGATGAGGTGAAAGCCTTGAAACCAGTTGGGTTATCCCGTTACAAAAAGTGGAATAAACAGTTTTTGATAAAACCAATTACAATGTCTCTAAACCTCCACAACATTAATGTCTTAACTATAAATAATATTAAAATACATATAAGTTAAGCTTAAGGATATGAAACTACTGGTTGCGACCATTTCATCAATTTTCCGCATATGCATATGTTCAGAAAATTGAATTTGGTAATAAAAATGGCTTTAGAGTTAGAGTAGTGTATATGTGATGTCTTCATATATCATATGTTCGTTAATGTTGATAAGACTTCCCAAAAGGATGTCTTAAAGTGTTTCCTAATGCTCCATGCGCCACCCATATCTCAAATAAGTAGTGACCATTCCATGTCACAGAACCAGGTAGGGTTAAAGATTTGTCATAATACTTCACCCCATTGGAAAAATCAATTCATTAAATGAAGAAAATGCCAACGTTAAATATCTACTCCTCTCTCAAGGACTAATCCTCTTAGACACAGATTCGAAAAATATATGAATACCAAGAGACAAAGATTGAAATCAATTCGTTCGCGAAACTCAAATCAGTTTAAACTTTTTAGAAGCGTACTCTCTCCGTGGTTGCAGTCCTAAGACTGGTTTGCAGCAATTTCAACTCTTCTCCTCCATTCCCCCCTGTCCTGTGCGGCTCTTTTTAAATCTGTATATGTTGAGCAGCGCACGTCCACCAACAGGTCCTCCAGGTACTCTCGGCGTGGGCGTCCCCTAGAGTTTGTCCCCTCGGTCATACCCTCCATTATGGCATGCAAGAGGCCCTCTTGTCGTATTATATGACCGATCCATCTTGCACGCCTTTCGGACAGGATCCTGAGCGTGCCTTCCTCCTTCGATTCGTTGGAGAACCTCTTCATTTGTGATGCGGTCTCTCCAGGAAATTCCTAATAGTCTTCTATAGGACCACATCTCAAAAGCCTCTAGTCTTCGTCTATCTCTTTCGGATAGGCACCATGTCTCGCAGCCGTACATCAAGATACTCCATACATAGGTCTTGATGAGGAGTATTCTCAGTTTTAGGTCTATATTATTTGATTCTATTATTTTCGACCTTTTATTAAATGCAAGTCTAGCCTGATGTATACGGCTGTCGACCTCGCTCTTGGACCGACCGTCCCATGTTATTTTGCTCCCGAGGTAGACAAACTCCTTGGTGTTCTTTAGTGGTTTACCCGACATCACTATTCTCATCTGGTGTTGCGCTCGGCCTGCAGTCAGCAGCTTTGAGCGTACTAATGAGTCAGAAGCGTACTAATGTGACAATATTTATGAAATATACTCGTATATCAGTCTAGCAACTGCATTAAAAATGGACAAGAGTCTACAAATTTGCGAATCAGACAAACCATATAATAATCAATAGAATTTAGAGCCTGCTGGAGGCACAGAGCTCATTTATGAAGGAAAATGTACAAAAAACATCTAAAACTGACGATACAACATATCTATATGAATTAATTAAGTGTTCATTTATGGCTTTATCCTACTTAGTTTCTGCTGGGCATGCATGGATATGACTCGTTGAGCGTAAAAATAAATCTTCGTCTCCTTGTACGAATCGTTAGATTCGTTCGAAGAATTGTGAGCTGTCTAGCATTATTACTCGTAGAAAAATTTGCGTTAAATGTTTCTAAAAATAAAGATTAAAAATGCCAGACTGCGCTGGCAGGAACTGGTCATCAATCACACATGCAAGAAATAATCTTCCAGCCCTTATGACTGTTGGAAGAGCCACTGATATATTTCATATCACATTATCAACAGTGAAAGAGAATTTCCTTCCAAGACTGGGGATGTAAACAAACCACTCTTCAAATTATATGAGACTTGATTTTTTTCAATATATAAACAAGTTTTGTGAAGTCCAATGAAATTACGCTAATTCTATGTTGTGAAATGAAATAAATAAACAAATTAAAGCTTTTTCAATCCTGGGGATTGGTTAGCAGCAAAGCCCTGCATCTCCTTCTTCACTCAGCTCGGTCTTCAGCGATCCTCTTGAGCTCTGTATAGGAGGTGCAGTCCATATCATAGCATATTTGCTTCAGATACTCTCGGCGAGGACGCCCTCTGCCAACTGATGCCTCAATCATTCCCATTATTTTTCAATAATATTTACAAAAAAAGTTTTGTTTCAAAACCTGTATAAAAAATATAATAATAAACAAATAAAAAAACCATTTTTCCTATTGATTTGAAAACGGTACTACATGACAATAAAGCCGCCAGGTTGCACTTACTGTATACAACAGTATATTACAATACATAACTAATATATTGTTTATAGTTAAGGCATTAACGTTGTGGAGGTTTAAAGGTTTGTGGAGGTTTACATTGTTGTGGAGGTGGAGTTTGTGGAGGTTTACATTGTTGTGGAGGTTTACATAACTATTAATCACTCGGTAAAAAAAGTCTAATCATATAAATAAATAAGGGATACAATAGTGAAACTTGATCCAAGAATGTCGATATACGACTGAGAACGAAAAGACGGTAATAGAAAATTTTCAGGAAGAAATCTCTAAAAGCTAGCTGTGAACGGGGGAACATTTAGCGACCTCGAGGGGACACAGTACGGGCACGGCGCCGCGGCGCTTGGCGCTTGGCGCTCGGGCCACTGGGTTATACTCGTACAGTCACGGGACCGGGAACATAAATATCCCGTGAATAGCAGCCGGTGACGGGTATTGTGTGATTCATCATCCGTATGGCGTGGGAGAATAAAAATAAGTCGGCAATAATAACCCTTTGTAAGAATATCGTAAATATTTTCTGATGCCCTCCATCCTCACACTTCGGCCGAACTGATAGCCTAACGGAAACAAACACGTTTTTTTTTCTACGACATGTAGCTCTTTTGTGTTGATAATAAAAGGTTAATTTTTATTGTGTATCGCAGATACGAGTAAAAGAAAATTCTAATATTAAGGTTTGGAAAATAAATCATTCGGAATTCGGAAAATAATATATATTTATAAATTGTCCTTTTATTTTAGACGACACATCAAAATCATCCACTCCCTGCAGGCTGACGTCATCCTTGACCTTGTTCAAGCATTGCGAAACCGCGGACCGCGGGTAGTGCGCCAGGATATTTGTTGCATGTGGTAGTGCGCCAGGATATTTGTTGCATGTGGTAGTGCGCCAGGATATTTGTTGCATGTGGTAGTGCGCCAGGATATTTGTTGCATGTGGTAGTGCGCCAGGATATTTGTTGCATGTGGTAGTGCGCCAGGATATTTGTTACGTGTAGTAGTGCGCCAGGATATTTGTTGCATGTGGTAGTACGCTAGGATATTTTTTGCATGTGGTAGTGCGCTAGGATATTTTTTGCAGCCCTTAAATTATAAAAAAAATAGATCTAGTGGCCAGGCATAGATTATAACGCGTTTTAGTCCTAATTTTTCATTCCTCTCCGTTATCCCTTCCTTTTCCTTTGATTGATGATATGACACTTTTATTTTTACTGTGTGCATTGTTTATGAATTTGGTGAAGGTTAATAATTATTTGAATATTTTTTGAGACCATTTATTTTTCTTTATTCACTTTTGTCTGATTGGTTGGAGAGATTATCCCTTGGCAATAAGCTTACCAGATTCTTTTACAATAAAGTTTGAAATATATAAGTTAGAATAAATAAATAGTCTTATGAATGAGGATTGTATTATAATTGTTATAAATATTTTGTTAAATTGTTCAATTTTCTTTAAGTAAATTTTTTTTATAAACAGTTCTAATATGATTTTTACTTCAAGCTTGTTTTGCTTCTTTGCGGTTGGTTGGAAGAGATTGTGACATGACAATAAACTCGACAGGTTGTTGTGTGCACAACGAAAGTGGGAAACAACCAAGGATGAATCCTGGCTGTCTCCTGAATAGTCTTCCACATATCTCACTCATGAACATTCCTTCTCCGATTCGCTATGGTCAATCTAAAGAAGGTCTCTATCACACCCTTCATCCCCCTAAGTTTTGGTTTAATATAAATCTACCTCCTATCCCGAGGCTCTCTTCAGGCGCAACGATCACAATTTATTACGAGAGCAGTGCTTATATCGAGCTGGTTTCAAGTTGTCATGGACCACCGACATCAAAAGTACGTGTGGTATATTGACACAAACATTTCAAGGGAGCCTCGAGATATGATGTAGATAGATTAATGATATTATTATTAAGTATTATAATATGGAGTTTCACAAAGTTAAAGCCATAACCTTCGATAAAATTGATGAATTTATTATAGTTTAAAACATTTTTAATATATATTAAGAATTATTTTTTTCCCATTGAAACTCCGATGTATTCGTATACAACTTTAGTAGCTAGAATAACTTATGAGTCTATAAGGCGTGATCTAATATATTTTATAAAAATATTAATTATATTATTGAAATGTTAACTCGTTTGTGTTACATTCGGGTTTTCAAAAAGAAAAGACCAATCAGGATTATATTGTATAATAACCCTAAAATATTTCAAATGCTTGTGGAAGCAAACAAATTTAGTTTGATTTGACTTTTGATATTACTCGTATTAAGCAAACATATCCGTTTACCTTTATGGAGCCCCGCTGCTTCCTTCGAACCCATATTTATAATTATTAAATGATCATCTTACCGATAGAGATTTTCATATATTTTTTTTTACTTTTCTTACAATGTAATGTCGTTTTTGACCATTTCGAAAAATATATTAACATTTTAGTGCCCATCAATACAAAACACATGTTTCAAAGTATAAACATTAAAATTTTAACTGGATTTATACATTCTATAATTACAATCGAATCCGAACATTAAAACTGCTGTACTGCTCTTTAGTACGTAGCCGCCTTGACTACAACTCATCAATATGGTCTCCTCATTACGCCGCCCATGAACGAACTTTAGAACGAGTACAAAACAAGTTTCTAAAATTCATAAATTTTAAACTTGGAATACCACATGAACCAAGAAATTATCCCAACTTATTAAATGCAATGAAACTCTTGAAGCTGTGTGCTGTGTTACAGAAGAAAAACAGCCGATATAGTACTGCTATACAAAATCATTCACTCAGTAATCGATGCACCTCACTTACTCGCAAGCATTTCATTTCGTATTCCCACTAGATCCACAAGACAGCTCAATCCCTTCTACACCGAAAATTGCTATACTAATTATAAAATCAACTCCTCTATAATTCGTATGCAAAGACTTGGAAACGAGTTTTGCAACAATTTAGATATTTTTAATTTAAGAACTCGTATATATAGTAGTCGCCAGAATATCACAACAATATTTAGAAATAGCTACTAACTTTGTGTTCTCCTTTATTAATATAAATAACCTAGTATAAACGAAACGTAAAGGACAATACTTTGCCTCTGGAGTTGAGTAACCCTACATCAACACGTGGAAGGTTTCAATTCTGCAAAGCAACTTGCATCTCGTTCTTCAAGTGAGCCCATGTGTTTTCTATATCTCAAGATCTATCCATAAAATTCTCAAATAATCCAATTTTTGTTCTATCTAAGCGTTGTTCCACTAAAAACAAATATGAGTTCTTTACCTCTATAAAATAAGTCTTCGACAATTACGTAAGTCTGCTTGGTGAAGTTTGGTAATATTTTGTGGTATACATACATAACATATATTGAACTTAAATATACATATAATTATTAAATAATTGTAAAACAATGACTGAAATGTATTATTACTACTGCTTTTTGTATATTCATGTTAATTTAAGTACTGTTAGTTTAAGATAAAGTTTTGTATTTTTGTCAATAATTTTAAGTATTTGTATAACCTGTCACATGTTCATTTGTATATAAAGACACTTGCGTTGTTAATTAAATAAAAGAAGCGCACACAAACACCACCATATAGACAAGCACACCACAGACCAAGGCAATATCTTCCTTAAGGAAGGACTCAAAAAAATCCTATAGCAGAAATAAAAATTTACTCATATAATTAATCCACTCAATACTTATAGAAAAAAATACAATAATCCTCACATTATCAGTCAAAATTCGAATATCAATAAAAAATTTGGAAAAATAAATGGGCAAAACCCAAGACGTACATAATAAATAGTTATACAAATCCAAATTGTATAACACAGAGACATAGAAACCAAAACAAGACAAAAAAAATTGGAAGTAAATCCAAGCAGTTCATAAAGCATAATAAAAATAAAACAGGAACTATAAATTACCATAAGTAACATACAGTCATCAATTTTCATCTTGTTATCAAATGTCTCTGAACTACATTTAAAGTATGTTTTGAGACTTTCATTGTTCGTTGTATTAGGTGTATACGGTCTTGCGGAGTATTGTATCGCGTGGTTTGTCTAATGATGCCGAAGTTTCGAAAATGTTGCAGTTTTCATCTTCAGGACCTGTTCTTGTTCGCTTCGAAGCTCATTCACGACGTTGACTACGAACAAGCCCTGAAGAAGAAAATTGCAACGTTGGCATAATAAACCAAACCACGCGGTACAACACTCCAAAAGATCTTAGAGCTTCAGAGCTTGTTCACAACGAACAAGCCTTGAAGAAGAAAACTGCAACTTTTTTGAAACGTTGGCATCATAAACCAAATCACACGATGCAACACTCAAAAACGTTTAATACAACTGATACGCTTCAAGTAATTTACAACTTTTACATCATTGACCTTAACATTGGCGGTCTTATAATTAGCGTACTTAACATAAATCATTTAGTATTATATGCAGCTTTCTCTATATAAAATACAGCGGAGGATTTTTTGTTACATGGTTATCTCTTTCAACCAACCATCGAGATGTTACAGAGGTCTTAAGTGAAAAGCAGACTAGAACTCTTTTTTTAAATTAATTGGATTCCGACAGGAATTGAACCCGTATCCCGTTTTTTGGTACCGGCGCGGTATTTTGCACATTGATTTTTACACGATTGTCGCACCATCAATGCGGCGTACTACTGCGAGCTTTTGAGTGAAGTTAAACTTGCTTATCGATGTAAAAGACGTGACCAGCCGATACGAGAAGGGATTATTTTCCATGATAACGCGAGGTCCCATATTGCAACTGTAACATGCGAGCAATTGGAGGAAATGAGTTGGACACGACCGAAACACCCTTTCTATGGCTTTGGTATATCGCCCTACAACTTTCATCTCTTTGTGCTGCTGAAAGAAACTCTGGGAAGCCAACGATGGATCAGAAGAGTTTGCGCGCAATTGGATGCTGGATGCTGATGGGATAAAAATACTACCGATCCGCTGGGAAAAATGCATTTTTAAAGCAAGAGATTATGTAGAAAAATTATGTGTCCTTGATCTTTTTCTTTCTGCAAAAAAAATAAAACAAAAAAGTCTCGTTTGTTTTTATTCACCCTCGTATTATTTTCCAGAGGATGCTCGGGTGATTACATTTAATTTACAAGTAAATTTTAGTTTAGATTGATATTTTTATTTTGTTTTTACTTTGAAGGTTGCATTAGTCCTTTCTTAAATTATTCGTAAAACCTTACACGGAATCACCTTTTCTTCCCTTTATTTTGAATTTAAATCACTGTATTATTAGGATTATGTGGTTTATTACTTTTATTTCATTTTATGTATATTTAGCAATACGGTTTGCAAATTCAGATTTCACGAAAAACGTCGTTGACATATTCAATATATTACAGATTTTTATATCGTTGACATATCGCAAAGTCAATATAAATGTCAGAAATATGAACAGTTTTTTAGTCAGTGAACGACAGGTCACAGCCGGAGGTGACACAATAGGGCATCGTCGATGGCATTGGGAGAGCTAGGGAGGCGAGGAGTTCCATGGCTAAGGGTGATCTGCGCTCTCCATTGTCATCCTGAAACACTGTATTATCGAGTCGTCAGTTTTGATATGCAATAAAACAAAATGTCCATCTCGACCCCTGTCATTATGACAAGGAGAAGGTACGAAATGATTGAAAATGTAAAAATAAACATTAAATACTGTCATGCGTTTTTATATGAAAAATATTGACTAGGTTACCCTTTGTGTTTTGTAGATAATCTTCAGCCAATATTTATTGTATCGTAAATTTATATGCCAAGGAAGGTGAATAAAATATAAGTCCTTTTTTTCTTGTATATCTTTACCAAAGTCTCGAATGGTCTTGGGAACTCACCTGCGACTCTAGAACGTATTGATTTAACTGTTCTTTCTCCCTCCCTTAGAAGACCTGCTTTATTCAATGTAGCTACATATTGAAGTAACATCGGCTTCTTTAAGCCAATGGTAAAAATGTGCCGAGAGTACAATGCGGATTTGGATATATTTGGTTCAACACTGTCAGAATTTAGGAGAACGGGACCTGAACTGACTGAAGAATTAATGATTAATTGTTTTCCATATATTGTATATAATTAGTAATATTTCCACTGACCTGCTGAGGTAACGCAACTGTGCATGAAATGAATACTGACAATTGGGATTTTAATCATAAGTAATATTTATAAATTATATGTTTTGTGTAAAAATCTTGCGTGATTTTTTGTATTATTTTAAAGAAAATAGAACATTACAAACAAAAACGAAATGTAAAAAAATGTTAGGTAAACATTGACACATGGAGCAAACCGTATGTGATTTTTTGTAAAAAAAACGTAGATACTTATATAATATAATTTATTGCATCGCTGTGCTTTGCTATTAATTTCGGGTATGACTGAAGGAGCTTTCCTAAAGGCTGTTCTTGAGGTTGTATCATGGATGAAAAACCTGAACATTCCACTGAGAGATGGAAAACAATACAAAATAAGAAGAACTATATATTTAAGAAAATTTTAATATACAATATTAGGTGTTTTTCATTTTGTATAACTTGGCCCTCCATGTCTGATTTGGCGCGAGCTAATTGCAATTTAATAATTGATTTAATTTAGCCGCTTATATTGGACGAGTATTTATTTTATTTTATTAGGAAAACATACAGTGTTTATGTCGGTATTATTACTGATGTCTATGGGTTTCGAAACACCATTTAACAGTTTTCGCATATCGTTTCAATATGTACACTTAATTATGTTAGGAGATTGGTAAGAAGGTAGTAGGTAGGCTTTAAGTAATGCTGAAAATTGTTAACCAGGAGACAGTCAGGGATGAGACAGTCAGAGATCCACACCAAATCAGTTCCCGCATATGCGCAATCTAATCGAGTTCGTAGAAGAGTCAAATAAATCGAATTCCGAGAAGTCTTCCAGGTTGTTTACGAAGTTAGATGCTCTTACAAAGAATGAATGTTGTCTGCATTTGGTCGCACTAAAGGGGATGTTCAGCCATTTAGTATGTCTTGCGGTGATTCTGGGGACGTTAAGGTTTATGTTTGAGAGTAATTCTGGGGCATCAATGTGATATTGCGCTATTTTCGTTAATAATATAATATCGGCTAATTTCCGTCTTTCGCGAAGTGGTAGGAGGTGTTGTCGCCTGCATCTGGCCTCGTAATCGTTGTCGTATTCTTTGCATTTAAATGGAAGATACTTGACAAATCTACGTTGGATTGATTCTAGCCTGTTAATATATATATCGTATATCCTAAATCAGGTTTGTTTGATGTTTGTCGGAATAACACCACAAAATCACAGTACTTCAAATTGTGCACGATCATCTTGGGATGAATAAAGTAAGTATAATAAGAGTTCCAAAACTCTTGAATGTTGTCCAAAAATAACGATGTGTTGAATATTGCAATATTATTTTAATTATTTGCGATGAGAAAGAACAATAAATAGTTGAGCAAGTTGTTAGGGAGATGAAACTATGGTATTGTACCATGATCCTCTGTCGAAAAAGGACTCGATAGAGTGGTGCGGTTCGGGACCACCACGGTCCAAAAGTCGAGATGAAACAAATCCAAAAATATATTAGATTGTCAGGAAATTCAACGAATTTGCTTCAAAGAGAGAAACACAACGATTACTGGCAAGTAACCGTTGTGTTAATACAACACGTCATTAATGTATAAATTAAACGATGCCATAAAAACAAAACAGCGAGGAAAAATTTCTCGAGGCGTAAAATAATTGCACGATTCTGCGCCAGTGCGCACTTCATGATGTACAGAGTGCTTTTCAACACTGGTTTCCAAGATTCGAATCGCACACCTTCTAGTCTTTACTTGGCTCCCTGTGACAATTTTTTTTTGAAAACTGAAATCTCATTTGCTTAAAAAAATATAAGTGATCTCCGCAGTGCTGCACAATTTTGAGAACAAAACTTCAGTGTTATCTTTCAGTAGTATTGAAAAAAAATCTTCGTTCTAAAAAGTGCATTAAACTACAGGGTGACTATTGAGTTTTACTCGTTTCATTTTATCCGTATCACTTTTTTATATTCTTGGGTCTGAAACATTTGAATCTTACTATGTACGTTGGAATTTTTTACTTGCGTGTTGTCGGAAGTCTTTTGGTGACCTCTAATTCTTGTATGATAGAGATATATATTGGTGCCTCTTGGGGTCCCTGATATTAGGAGCATCTCCCTTTAATACCAAATCTCAAAGGTATTTTTCATGTGAATAAATAAATATAGGTATATTGATAGCAACATAATCATGCATGATACATACTCGTATACAAAAACATTCCGAAATCGCACATACTCGTATATCTCAAGAATGTGCGATATCTAAACATATATCTAAACTGCAGAAAATACATTTAAGGGAGAAGCTTTCAAAAGGCCTGGGCTCATCTCATAACATCCCCCCGGCCGAGATACACCAAATGACCACAGATTTTTTTCAGCCCGCACCAACGTACATGTATCATAGACTAAGAAGATGACTCCAGTCTATTATTATCAACTAGGTTTCAAGTCTTTTGATTTCCAGACCCAGGAGTCCATGTCTCCGCCTAACATCAATATAGAAGTCAATATATCATATAATTGTGTAATAAATGTAATAAATCATCCTATATACAATAATAACACTAATAATAGTGGTGCTCCGAATGACCACTGGTCGATGGTTTCACCAAAGCTACTGGCGGTTTAAATGTAGCTACTAAATAACGGTTTTGATTTATACTCCCATAAAAAATTTTTGACGTACATTTAAAAGCGACCCCGTGCCACTAGCAGCAGGGGGGGAGGGGAGACACGTGAGGGTGGAGCGAGCGAACGGGCCCATAAATCTCTATTTGTATCAACACATCTCAATAAATCGGAATGTCATTTACTACGTTCTTCATGGGTGGTATTGTCGTTAAAATATATCCGAAATCTCAATACTAAATCTTTTAACCCTTCTGGAAGTAAAACTAATCTAAGTTTGTTAGTGTTTTGGAAAATTCATTTTTTGATGTACTATTTATATAACACATTATTTTTAAAACTGTTTTTAAACTTTCAGTGTACACAATATACTATAATCTGGCGTGCTTATTGCCATGATGCAATATCTACCAACACACTAGAATACTGTCAAGGGGCCTAAATTGAACATCAAACTGGAAACCTTTTTTTTTATATCTGGGTTCTAGCGAGAATTTGTCAAAAATTGCATTTAGTCAAAACAATTGAAGAACAGTTTATAAAGTGCATTTTAGAGATCTGATTCTCCTCAAAGGCACTTGAACTCAAGTTTCTAGCCCTAGTTTATAAGACGACTATCCTTTAAGTTCCAGTCTTATTTTCATTTCAAGCTTGCTTAACAGTTTTCCGGTTGTTTGAAAGAGATTGTCATATGGCAATAAACCTGCCAGGTAGCACTGTATTCTAAAATATGATTAATACACTTTTTTAAGCCCTGAGGTAAATATTATTTGCAACAAGGTGTCATTACGATAAAAATATTGAAAGGTAAATTGATATGGCGTCATATAGAAAGCTCAGTCGTATTTAAAGATTAAAACGATTGCATACATTAGACAAAATTCGCACTCCTAATTTCGACATGGTAGGGTTTTTCTAATTACCGAGTATTTTAACAACAATACAAACGTGCGTCCTGCGTGAACCAATCGTGTGGTATTCTAAAACAACTACATAAGTTGTGTAATACGGAGATTGTTACTCACACTACTGCAAAATGACTCTTCTGGCAGAATGATATATAACAATAACAAACTTAAGATCAAATATTGCTGAATATAAAATATTACTTGCAATGCTACAAATAAACTTTTAGAGTTCCTTAAGAACTAGATTGTAAACAGCCTAGCTAGATGCAATATTTTGTAGAAAAACTTGAAATTATTTATAACCATCACTGCCATAGTGGCAGTAACTGATCGCAGTAGCCGATTGGCAAGAAGATACGAGTATATCGATGTAAGGCTAAATGGAGATCCTTTTAGAAAATATTAACATCGCAGTTAATGTTTCTTACATTAAAATTAGTGAACTTACTTGTTGACTTAGAAATTTTTGATTTATTTATCGAACATATTTTATTTGCGGTGCCTTATTATCGAATTGAATTTACGGTGTGCTCTTCTAGAATGGAATTTGCAGTGCCCAATTCTTGAACAGAGTTTTGGATGTCCTGTTCTCGAAATGAAAGTTGGCTGTCCCTATTGTCGAACAGAATTAACGGTGTCCTATTGTACTCGTAGAACAGAATTAACGGTGTCCTATTGTACTCGTAGAACAGAATTAACGGTATCCTTTTGTACTCGTAGAACAGAATTAACGGTGTCCTATTGTACTCGTAGAACAGAATTAACGGTATCCTTTTGTACTCGTAGAACAGAATTAACGGTGTCCTATTGTACTCGTAGAACAGAATTAACGGTGTCCTATTGTACTCGTAGAACAGAATTAACGGTGTCCTATTGTACTCGTAGAACAGAATTAACGGTGTCCTATTGTACTCGTAGAACAGAATTAACGGTGTCCTATTGCACTCGTAGAACAGAATTAACGGTGTCCTATTGCACTCGTAGAACATAATTAACGGTGTCCTATTGTACTCGTAGAACATAATTAACGGTGTCCTATTGTACTCGTAGAACAGAATTAACGGTGTCCTATTGTACTCGTAGAACAGAATTAACGGTGTCCTATTGTACTCGTAGAACAGAATTAACGGTGTCCTATTGTACTCGTAGAACAGAATTAACGGTGTCCTATTATCGGTTCCCAATTTCCGAAAGATGAAAGACTGAGAAATGTCTTGATGAATACGAAATAATAAAGCAGAGATCATGACAAGTACTTATCTGCGCTGTTGAGACAACAAATCGGATCAGAAAAAACAGTAAATAACAGTGCTAGCTAGATAAAGAAATAATCTTAATTTACAAAAAAAAAATCAAACAAAAAAATCTTAAAGGTTTTTATGATTTATTTTATTTGATTTAGAATTTTTCTATTTGATAGTGTCTAGACACGAGTCAAGAGAATCTTTCCCTAAAACTGGACGAAAATTTTCAGGAATATGAGAATTGTCTCCTCCAAAAGATGGAAATTGCCTCCTCCGAATGTCAACAGAGTCCTCCAAGAATAATAAATAAATCCTGGAACAAGGAAATATTGCGCTTTCTTGGAACTGGAGTACAAAGAGTTTTAATATTGTTATCGTTTATTTTGTCTGAAGTTAAAATATTTTGTAGGAATATTTGAACAAAATTATAGAATTAAAAGTAGGCAAATTAAGTCAGCAAAATGGTTTTTCATCCATTAAATTTAATCGTTATTGTCCCAACTTTATAAAGTACATGATGGGGCAAAATAACGATGAAAATAATATATTTGTGAGTGTAGAATGAGTGAAAAACGTATATGAAAATAATAAAAGAGACCATAAGGAATCAATCTCGGTAGAAAGTATATGAAGTTATTAATAGGAGAAAAAGGGAACAAAATGGTTAAAATTCATAGTTCAACATTAACACAATTTTTTTTATTAAAAATTTGCCATCGCTTCGTTTAATAAGGGAATCACGTGGTTTTAATGACATACTTAAAAATTTGAAACGTACGAAGTTTGATTATGAATACAAGTCATGAAAATTTATGGTTATAAATTAGTAATTAGCATTATTAAGGTCGTGCTATAATTTCGGGTCTTAGATAAAAAAGACACGTAAAATTTAAGTTTGATTTTCGATCAATTCTATTTAAGTATGATAAATACAAGAAACGTGGCTCGACCAACTCAATCAAATATTGAGACATGGAAATGTGAAAAGTCTTTTAAATATGAGAATGTGCATTGCAAGGAGTATGAATGTTATATATATATATATATATATATATATATATATATATATATATATATATATATATATATATATATATATATATATATATATATATATATATATATATATATATATATATATATATATATATATATATATATATATATATATATATATATATATATATATATATATATATATATATATATATATATATATATATATATATATATATATATATATATATATATATATATATATATATATATATATATATATATATATATATATATATATATATATATATATATATATTATATATATATATATATATATATATATATATATATATATATATATATATATATATATATATATATATATATATTGTATATATATATATATATATATATATATATAATATATATATATATATATATATATATATATATATATATATATATATATATATATATATATATATATATATGTATGATTTTTTGTTTGGTTATAGCGAAGGGTTATATATGTTTCTTTTAGGTTTTCAGTTACTTCGCGAACTGTAAATATGGATTCTGACATCAGATCTACCTGGAGATCCATCAGCAGCTTCCTTACAGCATTTTTCATTTTTTGGCCTGGATGACTCTTTAGTAACATAGTTCTCTGTTTTGGATATACAGGAGACGGTATCTATTTTATAAAATGAAAAATGCTGTAAGGAAGCTGCTGATGGATCTCCAGGTAGATCTGATGTCAGAATCCATATTTACAGTTCGCGAAGTAACTGAAAACCTAAAAGAAACATATATATGTATATATATATATATATATATATATATATATATATATATATATATATATATATATATATATATATATATATATATATATATATATATATATATATATATATATATATATATATATATATATATATATATATATATATATATATATATATATATATATATATATATATATATTTGAAATGCGTATAATATTATATTATTCTATACACTACAATCAGGTGGGCTTATAGCCATTTGGCAATGTCTTCCAGCCAACCAGATTTCTAAACGGGGTTTTGTTTTTGTGTATTCAAAAATCGGAGTAATTATCGATTTATTTTTCTCATGCTAAATATCCTCAGTGAGATACAGGCAAAAGCCTAGTTTACTGGGGATACGACAAATGAAAGGCAACAAACCCAGATCCATTAAAATTGTATGTCCAAATCAAATTATCTGTTGTTTTTCTCAAATTGTGTATATTTCTTGTCATGTGTAATAATAAATAAATAAATAAATTGGGTACCAACGGGAATAACCCGCTACCTATAGCTTGAAACAGACAAAACAGACGTCTTACAATTTTGACTACTTAAATCATCTTGTATAAATAATAATACGGAGTTATATATTCTATTAACTTACCTCATTAGATATATTAAAACACATGATGATGATATTGTTGGTATATAAAAGTACCTTCACTCACATGACTTTGAACGTTCCAGAGCTTAACTGATTTTAGATGGACGTACTACAGTTTATATGCGAAGAACTTTCTGTCTACAGTTATACTACTTTTCGTCTCAAGAACGAAAATGAAGATAAAGGAGGGAACATCGAAGTATTCGGTAAGAAGTGATATGAATGACTGTTGGATGTCGCGTGTGCCACAAAGTGCCCTAGCTCCTTGTAACCCATCGAATGACGGTGGCCTGAAAAACAGATTTAGCTGACCCAATAAAAGAAACAGCAAAAGTAATGGAGGATGATGTTTTAATTTATTAATTAGTTGATTTCTCCTGACATTATCTTATCATGATAGCAACGATATAAATGTGTAGCTTTGATGAAAATACAGTGAGTTTTGCCAAAATAAAAACCATGCCTTAAAATGGAAAACACGTCAAAAATTAAAAAACGATTGTTATTTCAGTTATTACATTAATCTCAGCTACATGTGTTTCTACATAATATCTCGAAGCTTTATTCAAGCGGAATGGTGGGATAGTAGATAGAAACACGTGTAGCGGAGATTAATGTAATCAGTGGAATAAAAAAGTAGTTTATTGATTAATGTTCACATATGTAGTGCTGCAAAGCTAAAACCGAAAAATTCATAAAAAATAGAAGTCTTAAAAATAATGTAAAAAACGCCAAAACTAACACAAAACCAAAACGGAATTACACGTATGTATGTTATAAAACGAAAGATACAACAAATACGTGAAAATAAGAACAATATTTATGAACACGGTAAAAACTTAAATTATATTTTAAAAGTATACATAATGACTTGGCGAGTGTAATTGAAGGCACAATACAAAGGGAGAGATTAGGGAACTGAAAATGATGACGTTAGCTATTTTTTTTATTTCTTTTTATTTAACTAACGACACAAGTGTCTTTATATACAAATGAACATGTGACAGGTTATACAAGTACTTAAAATAATTGACAAATAATACAACTTTATCTTAAACTAACATGGAGATACAAAAAGCAGTAGTAATAATAAATTACAGTCATCGTTTTAATTTTAGCCATATGCAACAGGATATAGATATCACAAATGTTATGCAGATGCAACAGCATATAAGGCAAGGAGCTCCTGTACTTGCAATTTGTCTGCGTCTTTTTTCTAAATTGAAATCGCAACATTTCTCCATAATTTGGTTCAATCTTGCTCCTAGTTTTGCAGAGTATTTATTTTTTAAAGCATAGCTTGCAGCACGTCCTTATATATTTCACGATGTTTATCCATTAAAATATATGTACTATAAAAATATTTTAAAGTCACTTAACAAGAAGACAAAATCTATCTTAGGCTTATTCTAAAGAATTGAGCTCGTCGTGTATGATTTTTTCCTTATCATAAGATAATTTTGATAAGGAAACAAATATATTGTTATAAAACAAAAAAAAATATGTTATCTTTTGTCTCTCAACGATAGATAAAAATGCTAAAAGCGCATAAATCCTCTATTCAATTTGAATACGACTTGTGAATCCGACAAATATTATTTAATGTGCTTTCCTTCCCCGCGTGGCGGGCAAAGAAGCTGCTTCTCCTCACGTACATTGCATTATACGGTGTGTTAGTGTAGCCCGGCCAGAGGCCTAGGCGGGGTCCGTGATCTCATGTTGCACAGGGTGCGGGGTGCGCAGGTAACCGACCCGAGTTGCTGCCGCAACCCCGTCCAAAGTGGCTTTCTCCCCTATCATAATAGACCAGAACTATTTTGCTCAGCATCTTATGTGAACTTAACCCGAAACCCGATGGAATACGAGTACAAGCATTCTTCCATTTTTGCGTTAGAAAACTCCAAGTATATCGATATAACACAAACTTGCAGGTTAATTACAGTATGACAATTTCTTTCGACTTGTAATAAATATGCTAAAGAGGCTATTATTAAAAACCAAACTTGTTTTTTTTTATTTGTTATCGACGGGAATCAAATCCTCAAAAATATTATCAGAAATCTTACAAACTCGGTCACAGTGCTCATCAAAATGCAGTGTATTATATTAAACTTTTGTTGTATACTATACAGCACAACGTGGTGGGCTTATTGACATATGGCAATCTCTTCGAACCAAACAGAAAGATGTTAAAAAGGGCTTAGGTGAAAACCAGGCTAGAATCCTTTTTTTTATAATTTGGATTCCAACGGGAATCGAACCCGCAACTCCTTAGTCAAAACTCAAGCATTTAACCAATTTAGCTACAGAGATTGTCAGAGGGTGTATCATATGCCAGAATATAAATAAAATAAAAGTTTGCTCTCGATATAGATAAATTATTTGATGGAAACAAAGTTCGATGAAATTTTCAACAAATCTTGCCGTGAAACCTTTATCTTTCTGTGCTAAAAAATCCTCGCGTTCCGGTGCTGTGTATTCAATACACATGTAAAAATGATATAAAATCGAAAAAATAAGAGTATTCATAGCCAATCGCTTGAATTAATTATATTTGAAGTCAAAAGTTATAATAATTGAAATTAAGTAGCTGAAAACATGAAAAAAACATCGGCCGACGTTCACAAAACGGGCAAAGCGACCACTTCAAATAAATACCCTAGAGCTATTGAAGCGAGAGAAGCGAGCAAACTGAGATTCTATTTCTTCCATATAACGAAGTAGAGTGAGACATGATTAGCATCACTTCCTCATCCATACCGATTTTTTTAGAATGAATATACCTACGTCACACACTGGCACACATTTAATTGCATTGTTGAAATTATTCCCGATTTTCACAAAATATCGCTGATGTGGCCGATAAGTGCTAATTATTATTAATATTATTTTTTCATTAAATGCGTAAATGTATTACGGAGGAACACCTAAAATCTGAACTAAGTATTTATTATTATATTTATAGAGATATTAAAGTTTTTAGAAGCAATGTGTACTAGTTACACATCACAGGGAAGGAAGGGTTTACAACAATATCAAGATCGAAACGAGTTTTCGTCTCTCATAGTTTCTATCACTAAAAAACGATATTTTCTATTTCCCCTTACAGGCGGCACAACTCCTTACGGAAGTCCTGAGCTCCGACTTGGATATTGAAGGATATTATATGAAAAATGATAACGCCAATAAAGGCTGGAGGAGGCCGTAAATAAAGTGAGGCCCCGAAATCATGTGACATTGTGTAGGGCCGATATATTGCGGGTTTCCAACCGTTTCTATATTGTTTATTTGCTTTTTAGTCAGTTGTCTCGCCCGCTTTATCTTGCAGCACAACCACTGTAAAGGGGCGGTTATTGTACACGGTCTTGATATTTTAAGAATGAAGAAACCCTTTTGTTTTATTCATTTATAAGACCTATGTATGGAGTATCTTGATGTACGGCTGCGAGACATGGTGCCTATCCGAAAGAGATAGACGAAGACTAGAGGCTTTTGAGATGTGGTCCTATAGAAGACTATTAGGAATTTCCTGGAGAGACCGCATCACAAATGAAGAGGTTCTCCAACGAATCGAAGGAGGAAGGCACCTGCTCAGGATCCTGTCCGAAAGGCGTGCAAGATGGATCGGTCATATAATACGACAAGAGGGCCTCTTGCATGCCATAATGGAGGGTATAACCGAGGGGACAAACTCTAGGGGACGCCCACGCCGAGAGTACCTGGAGGACCTGTTGGTGGACGTGCGCTGCTCAACATATACAGACTTAAAGAGAGCCGCACAGGACAGGGGGGAATGGAGGAGAAGAGTTCAAATTGCTGCAAACCAGTCTTAGGACTGCAACCACGGAAGGAAAAAAGGCATATGCTAAGTAATTTCTGTTATTTTATTACAATGTAAAGTCGATAAATAATTCATATCAATTTTTTTTATTTTTAATGCGCATCAATATAAACACAAGAATTGATAAAGTTTGAATATCAAAATAAAAACATAATTCAAACAAAATTATAATTAAAAGAAACACACACTTACCAGAATATATACTAGTACAAACACACATCAGGCAAATCCCAGTGATGTATACCGCACTTGGAAGGACTATCAAAAAACAACATACACGTGAAAACCCCTATAAAAAAACATAAAATCACTTCCACTTTTGATCCAATATATGCAGGAAAACACAACAATCCTCACCATAATGTCAATTAAAAAGCTCATCAAGAAAATAATATCAATAAATAATTAAGAAAAATAAAAGGAAAATTTAACGTGCACATAATAAACAATTATTATACACGTTGAAATTTTAATATCTGGAAATATTGAAACCATAACAAGAAAAAACAAACGAAAAGCAAATATCCATAATCAATTTGCTATACAAACCATAGCAACATTTACTTAACAAAATGTCAAATATCAACAATTTCAAAAAAACAAATCAACCCAAAATACGTACGGCGCATAAAATCGCTGATGCATAATATAAAAAATACTGAAAGAGAAAAAATATACTGAAATACAATCAATGAAAATACAATATTAATTGAATTAGAAAATAAAAACGGTTAAATCTGTCTCCCATTCAAGACTTGAGATTGAGGAAATGCTTAAGAAATCCCCTTATAAACGACATTAAAAGTATCTACATTAAAAATATCAACTAAACTAGACACGAATTTACACACAATCGTTACATTTTTCTGCGCAATGGAGAAAAAGGCTACTTAACTGTCTCAGGGTTTTCTATACAAATTTGATAGAATTTATCGATCCCCTTCATACGCCCAGTTAATAAAAAAAAGAAACACCTCTCTATGTCTGAAACGATTTTTTTTCGGGAATAACACCAACTGAAGAAGATAGAAGCGGAGGTAGAAAGTGAGTATGGTCTCCGACTTGTTGAACCGACCAGGTAGCTGGTGCCACTGGCTTTACTTTAGCCAGTGTTTTTCATACAACGTTTCTACAGCATCTACAGTCAACGGGAGATAAGAATAACAAACAATAATCTTATTAAATTTGGTTGTATGGTGTAGGTTTCCCACACCCCGTTTACAAATATGGAAAAAATAATCTTCCTTATGACAACTAGTGAGTAAGCACTAAGCGCTCGCGGGTCTGTTTTTGTGGCTCTAGAAATGTAAACGGAAAATATGAGTTTTTTTCTGTTTTTTATTTCTGTACAGGAAGCGTACTATCCCAATTTATGTAAGGAGGATATAAGAATACGTTAAGGAGGATGTAAGAATACGGAATATTGAGGCAGTTTCTGTTTGTAATGGTTTTTCAAAATATTTTATTTGTTTACCTAGCTATCCGTAAAAATTTCCACGAATAATATTTTACGCCTCAATGGGTGTACCTACCTACGCCGGTATCTAGGGATATACCGAGGACATGAGAATAATTTTATTTATTTAATTATAAACTTACATCAACTTTAAATTATGGTTATTTATTGCATTTATTTAAAGCATTACTTACATGCGCTCGAAAATCATAACACTTTAATTGATCATTTGTTATGTTAATAATATTAGAAGAAGAATTTAACACTACTCCGATCCCAAGTTTTATCGTGATAAACTAGATTTGCGTTGAGTCCCGGTTACGTGTTTTAACGTGATAAACTAGATTTGCGTTGAGTCCCGGTTTCGTGTTTTAACGTGATAAACTAGATTTGTGTTGAGCCCCGGTTCCGTGTTTTAACGTGATAAACTATATTTGCGTTGAGTCCCGGTTACGCGTTTTAACGTGATAAACTAGATTTGCGTTGAGTCCCGGTTTCGTGTTTTAACGTGATAAACTAGATTTGTGTTGAGCCCCGGTTCCGTATTTTAACGTGATAAACTAGATTTGCGTTGAGTCCCGGTTACGTGTTTTAACGTGATAAACTAGATTTGCGTTGAGTCCCGGTTACGTGTTTTAACGTGATAAACTAGATTTGCGTTGAGTCCCGGTTACGTGTTTTAACGTGATAAACTAAATTTGCGTTGAGTCTGAAAGTCTGACATTCATATTGATTTTTGACAACATTCGTGAATTAGTTATTAAGACACTTGACTTATATTCGAGAGTTTCGGGTTCAACCGGTTACCGATGGTACCGAAAAAAAGGGTATCAGTTTGGTAAAATAAAACACGCGTCAAGTAGATGTGTGAGTATTGTCACCTCTTCCCGCAAATGTGCATATTCTAGTAGTTTGAAGCTCTGAGGCTCGATTACTGGAACCGAAGGCTTTGATTTTTTAAAGTACTAAACGAAAGAAGAAGCTTAATAACATGTAGGATTGGCGCATTAGTTCTCCTCGCATTTTAAGAGACTCGAAGTGTTGGCCTCTAGCTCACATTTCAAAAGCATCACTTCTTTAAGCCTTTTTAAATATCTCAAAATCAAATACTAATAAAATCGAACCCTGTTTATTTAAATAAGTCTTCAATAAAAAATAACGATTATTCAAAAGATTGAATCGATCCCTCAATCTAAATAACAAGAGATTCAGGAAATAACCGAAATCAGTACAAGGAATATAATTTAGAATAACACCGTGGAGTTATGCAAATATCCCGTGGGTCCTGGCGGCCGAGACGCACAGGCCCTGCCCGGCCGGGGAGATTAGGTCTCTTGCCCCGGTATCCGTGGGACTTAACACCTTATCGCGTGACAAATAAATTACTCGAGGGAAGAAAAAATGTGTTAGTGTAATTCAAACATGATCAAATCAATGCTATGTTGAGCAGATATTTTAACAGAAACTTATTTAAAAAGTGTTAAATAAATTCTGAAGCAATGTGTGTACTAAAGTGAGCCTCAGGATAGGACGTAGAAACACGTGAAGTAGGGCTAAATTCAAGTATTGGAATAATAAAATAATTTACTTTTAAATGTTCTAATTAGTTATTGGAATAATAAAATATTTACTGTTAAATGTTCTAATTAATTATTGGAATAATAAAATAATTTAATGTTAAATGTTCTAATTAATTATTGGAATAATAAAATAATTTACTGTTGAATGTTCTAATTATTTAATAATAAAATAATTTGCTGTTGAATGTTCTAATTAATTATTGGAAAAAATTTAATAATTTACTTTTAAATGTTCTAATTAATTATTGGAATAATAAAATAATTTAATGCTTAATGTTCTAGTTAATTATTGGAATAATAAAATAATTTACTGTTTAATGTTCTAATTAATTAATAATAAAATAATTTGCTGTTGAATTTTCTAATTAATTATTGGAAAAAATAAAATAATTTACTTTTAAATGTTCTAATTAATTATTGGAATAATAACATTAATTACTGTTAAATGTTCACATTAATTATTAGAATAATAAAACTTTTTACTGTTAAATGTTCTAATTATTTATTGGAATAATAAATTAATATACTTTTAAATGTTCTAATTAAGTATTGGAATAATAAAATAATTTACTGTTAAATGTTCTTATTAATTATTGGAATAATAAAATAGTTTATTGTTAAATGTTTTAATATGGAGTTCCATAAATTTAAACCTTAGATAAATGAAAAAAAAAAGTTATTTATCCATTTGATTATGTCAGTGTTATCAATATCCATCAACTTATTTGATTAAATATAAAAAAACGCCTGAGGATTAAGCCAAGTGTTAGATGAATAGAAATAGTTTTATGTTAAATAACACGACAGTGGAATATTTACAATCAAAAAATTTAACTCGAAAAGCAAAACATTACTTTAGATACGTGTATAATAGAAAAGATTAGTTTAGATACGTGTATAGTAGAAAATGTTAGTTTAGATACATGTAAAGTAGAAAAGATTAGTTTAGATACGTGTATAGTAGAAAAGATTAGTTTAGATATGTGAATATAGAAAAACATTGTTTTAGTTGTTACTCGACAAGAATGTATGAAAGATCTCCGTAGAAAAAATAAAGAATTTCAGTAGTCTGTTCTCTCCGTCTACTCTGCAAGGGACACGGCGTGATTACATGTATGTATGTGAATACGAGTATAATCCTCTGTGTATATACATACTCGTACATAAAAACATCATGCCATTTTCTGGCCAGAGTAGGCAGAAGGCTAGAGCGCCAGACTTTCCTATCTCGACATACATATTTTTAAATTTATTTTTATTAATTTAACACATGACAAGAAATATATGTTACATAATTTGCGAAAAAACAACAGGTAATTTAATTTGAACGTACAATTTTAATGGATCCGGGTTTGTTGCCTTTTATTTGCCGTGTCCCCAGTAAACTAGTATTTTACCTGTATCTCACTGAGGACATCCTATGCCTTTCCCCCATTCATACACGTTCTCATACAAATTCTTCGATTTCTCTGACTTTTTACTTTCCGTTCATTCAACATTCCATACACTTGATTTTACCATATATTTTTTGATCTTCCTCTACCCCGCCTTCTACTCACATCTGCACAGCATATTTGTTTTATCAGTATTTCTTCATTTATTCGTTTTCCGTACCCAAATCACCCTAAAGTTTATCTTACTGAAGACATCAGCCTTAAGTTTGCGTTCATCCCTAATCACTGCATTCGGTATTCTGTTTTATATTGTCCCCTCATGTATTTTTCTTAACTTTTCCCTTCCTGTGCTAAAAAAATCCGCACGTTCCGGTGCTATGTATTCAATAGACATCAATACACATGTAAAGATAAGCGATTTAAAATCGGAAAAATAAGAATATTCATGTAAATTCGCTTAAATTAATTAAAGTTAAAGTCAAAAGTGATAATAATTGAAATTTAATTGCTGAAAACATGATAATAACATCGGCCGAAGAGACTACCTCAAATGGGTACCCGAGAGCTACTGAAGCGAGAGAAGCGAACGAACTGAGTTTCTATTCTTGTGTTCCTATATACCGAAGTAGAGTTAGAGTGAGACGTGAATAGCGTCGCTTCCTCACCCATAGCGGTGTTTTAGAATGAATATACCTACGTCACACATTGGCACACGTTTGATTGTATTGGTGAATTTATTCCCGATTTCCACAAAATATCTCTGATATGGCCGATAAGTGCTAATCCTTATTAATATTATTTTTTCATTCAATGCGTAAATATATTACGGAGGAATACCCAAAATTTGAACCCAGTATTTATTATATTAATAGAGATATAAAAGTTTATAGAAGTAATGTGTACTATCACAGCGAAGGAAAGGTTTACCACACTATCAAGATCGAAACGAGTTTTCGCCTGCCATAGTTTCTACCACAGAAATATTAAAGTTTTTAGGAGCGATGTGTTCTATTTACACATCACAGGGAAGGAAGGATTAGGCACGCATTTCTATAGCGTTTATTTGACTTCTTTCAGTCGTTTTACACATCCACGTTTCACTCCCATATATTTAAGTTGGTATTAAAATGCTGTGTTAGACTATTATCTTAACCAATCTTGTGTCATTCGAATATGTAAACTTTTACAAGTAGGTTCTATTTCATTTGCGACACTGTTATGTAATTAATCGTTGTCCTTAGTGTAAAAAAAATTATAAATTAAGTCAGAAAAACAAATCAACAAGGATATGATCAAGTTTGATTTACACCAACCAAAAAAAAACGTGCAAAAAGGGAAACATTTCTTCATTATCCAACCATATCGACCAAAAAATGTCCAGCAATTTGGTAGTTTCATAGACTATTGAGGGGTGTTATTAAGCGGTAAAGTGAATTGAGGGGTGGTAGTATTCTCCCTTCTGCCACGAAGGAAAGTGACAAATTAATATTAAAACGGAATTTAAGGGTTGTTTTATTTGCTGCGTGCCGGTGTCAGATTGGGAAGTGGCTTTGACATAACTAGCTTTTTATGAGTTCAAGCACTTGACATCATTATTTGAATTAAGATTTATGAAGAAAAACTTTAATGAAGGCCGTATTAATATTTAATAATATTCATGATACGAGTTTAAACGTGAACGGGCGTCAAACCTTCATTAATATTTGTGACAGTCAACAGTTTTTATTGTAAAATTGTATTATTTTATGGTTAATTGTAGTTTTTTTAATGTATACTTGTGATATTGTGCTAGAACGCTTCTAAAACAATAATTTTAAAGAAGCGTCGAAAACACAACATAATGAAATAAAAAACATATTTTTTTTAGCTTAAACTCAGCAAACACTGTTTGGCATTAAAAGTTTTATTTATTTATTTAATAACAAAATAAACAACACTTAAATGTACTTATTTAATTACACAGTAACAATTAAAATATCGAAAGATAACATAGCCAACTTATTTTTATTTATTTTTCTCGGTTTCCATTGGTAATTCCTGAATGTAAGTCAGACATTCTATCAACTATACTTTATTATTGTCTTCAGTAAAAAAATAAACAATTTGATGAATGAACGTGCGATAGTATCGAGTAAAGCGCGACAAGACGAAGGAAGGGAACTGAGCTGGAGAAGGTAGCGACTGCGGAATGGTGCGCAGCACACAGTGACAGATAGTGGCAATTTTTCTAGCTCACGGCTCATTAATTTGCCGAATATTCCGCGCCATCAATTCCCGCCATGGTGACACCAAAATTAATAATGAGTTTTACGAACAATTTACCAACATTAAAACATGGCGGGCGGCTAGCTGTGAAATCACTTTATATCTCGGAAAAAATCTCAATCTATACACACACCTATAAACACTTAAACTGTTTTAAATATCATTTTGGTGAGTACGTTATTTTTTTTTTAGCAATTATTTTTAAATAAGCCCTCTGCGATGGTTTGGGCACCTGAAACGAGTAAGTAAAGGAATACTCAAATATAGAATACAAATGCGAGGAAAAGGCGTGGTGAAAGAAGACCAAGGAAAGTTTGATTGGATCAAGTGAATTGAAAAAGGCTAATTTAAGAAGTAATAGATATCATACCAAACTAACAAGTAACTGAAATCATAGCAGTATGGATGTGGAAAAGTTTAGGTGACTCAAAGACAACCCTATTTGGGAAGTCTAGGTGACTCAAAAACAACCCTGTTTGGGAAGTCTTATTATGTCTAGGTGACTCAAAGACAACCCTATTTGGGAAGTCTAGGTGACTCAAAAACAACCCTGTTTGGGAAGTCTTATTATGTCTAGGTGACTCAAAGACAACCCTATTTGGGAAGTCTAGGTGACTCAAAAACAACCCTATTTGGGAAGTCTTATCATGTCTAGGTGACTCAAAGACAACCCTATTTGGGAAGTCTAGGTGACTCAAAAACAACCCTTTTTGGGAAGTCTTATCATGTCTAGGTAACTCAAGGACAATCCTATTTGGGAAGTCTTATCAAGTCTAGGTGGCTCAAAAAATTTAAATAAGTTATTATTTTTGTGTGGTTTATAGTTAAGGCATTAGCGTTGTGGAGGTTTAAAGACATTGTAATTTATTTTTATCAAACACTGTTTATTCCACTTTTTTGTGACGGTATAACCCTACCGGTTTCAAGGCTTTCACCTCATCTTCAGGGGAGCGCAAACAAGACTTGTTTGCGTTATACCGTCACAAAGTTTGTTATACCGTCACAAAAAAGTGGAATAAACAGTGTTTGATAAAAATAAATAAAAATAAGTTATTATTATATATGATGATGGATTTGAGATAAACAATTGAATCTTCTCTTTTGGATAACTTCACTCTTTCACGTGACATCTTCGTCCGTTGACATTGTCGTTTAGATTCTTTGATATTTTTCCGTGATTCAGCGAAAGAAATCTCCATTTATTTCTAAATTATTCCTCAGAACTGTGTTCCGGCATCCCATTTTATCCTTTGAATAAAATTTTAAGTAAATTTACATAGCGACTGTTCTCCCTGGATTGAAACGGTTATTTTCCTCTTTAAATGCCGGCATTAGAACAATCCTAACTTATTTTATAGCAAACGTTTTCGTTTATTTTTCAAAATCTTGCCGCGCCCAAAGGCGTTCTTTGAAAAACGATCGAATTTTTATATTTTTTACAATATCTTACTGTTTTTTCTTAACTGTCATTGAAGTTTTTTTAAACGAAATGTTAGTGCGAAATGAGATAATTTTGTATCTTGGAAGTATGTTCACATCGAATGGCAGCGCTAAGTGTGATATTGAACGAAGAGGAGCAGCGGACATAAAAGTCAATACTGAGCTATATGTGTACAGTGAGTTTACATATTGGAATACTGAGCTATATGTGTACAGTGAGTATACATATTGGAATACTGAGCTATATGTGTACAGTGAGTTTACATATTGGAATACTGAGCTATATGTGTACAGTGAGTATACATATTGGAAAATGGAGCTATGATATATGTGTACAGTGAGTTTACAGATTGGGATACTGAGCTTTATTGGAATACTGTATATGGTACAGTGAATTTACAGAATGGAAAACGGAGCTATATGTGAACAGTAAGTTTACATCTTGGAAGACTGAGTTATATGTAAACAGTGAATTTACAGATTGGAAAACTGAGCGATACGAGTATGTGTACAGTGAGTTTACAGATTGTAATACTTCAAAAGAGTCATAACTGGCTGCTCACAATTAAATTTTGGTCAAAACTTTAAGATAAATGCATTTAAAACTAATGAATGATGAAACGAAAATAAAATGAAGAAAGTAATACTGAGATGGATAGGTAACGTGGAAAGAATGAATATCAAAAGTATTTAAAAACTAATCTACATAAATAGGACAAGAGGTACGAGAAGTTGGGGAAGACCTAGAAAAACACGAAAGACCACATAAATCAGATTCTGAAAGAGACAAGAGTTAAAATCATTTTTAATAATGATAGTGATAAAAGGATCATTTATATCGCGTTATTTAGTGAGCAGACTCTCTTCAAGATATGTACCTAATAAATATAGTCGTGCAAGGAATCACCCTCTGTTCTACATACCAGCTTACAGGACGAATATCATGGCTAAACACTCAGTCACGCGTGGTATAGAGATATTGAACCAACTGAATGACACTGTCGATATATTCTCGGTACCGTCTAGCAGTATGAGAAGAATCCTGGCTGATATTCTTCCTAACAAATAACCTAACGCTAGAAGCAGACCTATTTGTGTAACAGGAGAAATCCGTGCAAAGTGGATAAAAAAAAACTCTCACTCAGAGTTCGAGCCCATTGTTATTGTTGACAGGTTAAAAACAGTACTAAAAAAACGAGTTGAGTTAAGGATACGAAGGTGGTACCTTCTTCGGATAAGAAGGTGGTACAGTTCTTATAAACTTCGCTACGGAGGTTGTTGATTTTTTTAAGAGTACCATACAGAAGAAAAAAATATATAAATAAATCATAAATATGACATGAAATATGAAATCAATCACAGAATTTGAGTTTTCGTCTATTCTGATTTGATAATCCGAATAAAAATGTATCTAATTTATGCGACTTTGCGGTATGACACGGTTTAGAGAAGGCGGTAGAGTTCTCCCTGTCTAAGGGAGAATTTAAACAGCCCAGACCACAGACAAGTGGAGGGAGCTGCTGAGGGCGGCCGTCAGCAGTGAATGGGGAGCGGTAAGCGGCCACACGCGAGTTGGGTTTAGGATCGTGACGTGTGGAGCAATGCTCTTCCCTACATATAGCTCTGCACTTTCAGACACAACCGCAATACTGATTAACACCCTGATAAAAGCAGGATAACGAGAAAACTGTTAAGGGAGGAAAATTGATATTTTTTAAAGTGAATACTGACTTAAGCGACATGCATGAATATATTTATGAGTATCTTTATATGAAATTTAAGGCTGATGTGCTAAGTGAGATGAAAAACAGCCCTCTGAGATGGTTGAAGCATGTGTAACAAATTAATGGAAAAAGTCTAACGACATAAATACGCAGCGCAAATGTGATAGGAAGACATGGTTGAGGAAGACCAATGAAAGTATAGTTGGATTAAGTGCATGGTGTTTTGAAAGACAAAAATTAAAATGTCAGAGAAATGATATGTAATGTACGATAATAAGAAGGTTATGGACGTAGATGGAGCGAAAAATTTGTGTCGCGATAGGAAAGTCTAGCGCTCTTTTTTTCAGCCTGCTCTGACAGGAAAATACATGATGTTATGTTTTTATCTGTAAAGAAAACACCAAATATCGAGATACAGTATTGCTTGATAAAGCCATCAGAAATATCCTTCAGAACCTTTCTTATTATTTGAGAAAATACTTATTAAATAGCAGAATTATTTCAATTCTTCTAAAATTCAATTTTAAACGATATGCCGAAATTCACAGTTTTCTATCACCATGACTTTTTAGATTGTTGGATTGCATTAAAACAGATATAAAAGTCTATCACTGAGATATTAATTAAAATGTTTATTACTTTCGTTGTATACTATTAACAATGAAATTACATGTTCTTAAGTTGCAGAGTTTATGTGTTTTAAAACCTTAAGATGAAAATCAAAGAAAGACAGCTTCAATGGTATGGGCATGTAGTGTGAAGACCTGAAAACCACATTTTTAGGTAAGGTATAAATCTGGACCTCAATTAAGCAGCTTATCAACGGAGATAAGGCAACCAAGATATTTGTTGATGTCACAACACGTTGATGAGGGAGTGAACTGTCGGAGAGTGATATTCAAACTAAAAGAAACTACAGCTTGCGGACACAAAACACTGATCCGAAAGCTCTAGGTTTGTGAAAAGACTAAAGAGAAAGAGTTAGGAAGTACGAATACTTAAGTACAAAGGAGGGGAATATTGTTTGTCTAACACACAATACGTAAGATTGTAGAAAACAAAATACCATTCATAAAATATCTTCAATTCTCATATGAATAAAATTTATATTAGTTTACACAATACAAAGTTAATAAATCTTTTATGGCATAATTAAAGAACAAAATGATGTACACGAGCTCATCTCTGCTGGCGTAAACAGTCTCTCAGCCTCTCTCATACAACCCTTTCACTGGAGCTTAGCGCACTTTATCTGTAGGCTTTATTATAAACTCCTCAAATATGACTCGAAATTAACCCGAAAAGCTCTCGTTCATTTGTCATCCCCCAGCACGATTACCTCGGCTAGATTAAGGGATATTAAGGGTGGCTTTAGCGTTTAGTTTGTTATCTCTTTATACTCGTGGACAATGAATAATTGGCGGGGAATAAATAAACTCCTCTTACCCCAGCCTCCGTTCCACGAGGTCCCGCCACCTCGTCATTCCGAACTTACCAAAGTTGAAGACGAATCTTCGCGGGAACTGTCGCTTCGAATTTTCTTCAAAAGACGTTTTTTTCGCAAAGCAATTCAACATATATGTTTCAACGCAAGATATATTTTTTCTTGATTTGATTCGGATACAAAAATTCTTGTCTGCATTTTACAATTTAATTTTTTTGACTAGGTAGTTACACACAACATCTTATCAAATAGGTATGCTGTATCTACAAATATGGGCAAATTTAGTTTGTTAATCTTCATCTCTAAACGTAATGAAACATAAATGGTTTTTCATAATTATTAAGTAATATTTAAAAATCAATATGGAGGCAAAACCTGAGCATTGAAAGGGAACAAAATACTAGAATAAATTTGATGCGTATCTTGCGTAGAGCATTTTATAATACAATGTGTTATAAAGTTATTGAGAGAATGAGTTCGTTGAGCGCGTTGAGAGAATGAGTTTCAAAAATCTTGCGAAACAAGTATACATATACTTTATTTTATTTATGTATTATTTATTATTACACATGACAAGAAATATACACAATTTGCGAAAACACAACAGGTAATTTGATTTGTACATACAATTTTAATGGATTTGGGTTTGTTGCCTTTCATTTGTCGTATTCCCAGTAAACTAGGCTTTTGTTTGTATCTCACTGAGGATATTTAGCATGAAAAAATAAATCGATACTTCTTTCCGACTTTTGATTACACAAAAATAAAACCCCGTTGCACGCTCTCATCAACCTGATAAACAGTGACACTCAACTACAACTGGAAACATCTTGCGAAATTCAAATCCTCACACATCATCACTCCAGAAAGATCAAAAATATTCATCCCACAATATACCGCACACAATCATAAGAATAAAAATTAAAATTAAAACAAAAAATACACAGAAACATAAATACAAAAACAACCAAAATTAAAACAACAAGAAGAAACCCACACTCACGAGCTCACACAAATCCTTTCCACTCATTCATCCTGAAAGCCCAAGTACTCAAAATCCTGTCGCAATAACACCCACGCTCCGATCGACTGTCTAAATGGTTTTCCTACCTTTACCTTTATTGAAGTCGGCACGCCATTGTATGTAATAGGAGCCAGATAAGCATATTGGCTTTGGACAAAAGAGGTTTTATATGTCCGAAATGAATACAGGAAGTCCAAATAAATCGTGAAAAAATAAAGTTAGAGAAATTTTAATTGAAGAAAAGTTAAGAAGTGAGAAACAGGAGAGCGTTATAACGAAAAATATGTATGTTGACAAGGCGAGAGCTATGTTATATGTATGAATAGAATTAACATAAAATTTTTTATTTTATTTTAAATGTGATAAAATTCCACACAATGACAAATTAAAGTGACAGGCCTGTTTCGCTTTACAAAATCATTGTCAAATTGTACTCAATACGTTGCTTACTAAGCTTATATAGCGAAATCATCGTCGTCGATGTTGAACCTCATAGTTGAGGATCCCCTCGCTTTTCCAACGGCAATTTAGTTGAAAAATGTTGGTTTTCTGAAGTAAGTGAGCCGTTACATGCCAGCAAACTCACCGAATACACCGCAGTACTGGATCAGATGGCACACAGAAGGGAAACGATCGCAGAACACTGGCATGTTTTTTTCTATCTTTTTGAAAAAATAAATATGACCGATGTTATAAGTAACTTTATACCCCTGAATACTAGGTGAAAAAATGTTTGTGTCATTCGAGGGGAGTAGCACAGCGTGGGGTTCGAACCGACGACCTGCCGCACGGAAGTCCAGTATGTTACCGCACGGCCACGGACCTCTATAGCAAAATATTTTACAATATATTTAAACATACTTTGTTTTTCAATAGGACCCGACTATCCTGAAATGTTGGAAACCACTAGCTTTTGAACTTTCAGCCCTCATGAAACTTGAAAACTATTATATTATTTTTACCCAACTTTGATGTAAAACAAGAAAAAGAGAATAATTTAGTTAAAATGTGGCTTAAAAAATTCACAAAAAATGTAAATCACTATGTTTAAAATGGAGTCCTGGAATATAAATATCAAACCAATTGGTAAGAATTATTTTAATTAAAAGAAAAATTTATGTAGCACCATTAAGAGAGCAAACTTTCCTCAAGGGCGCTCTAAGAGATAAAAAATATTTCAAAGTATACATACTTCATTTTCGAGTAAGGTTAGGAAGGTACTGGCTGGGACGTGGAGATCTGTCCTCTATGCGCACACCTATAGAGACATAGAGTGATGATTTTTATGCATGTAAAAAATAATTATTTTAACATATTTCGATAAAGCTAAGATTTTATCAAATTAATTGTTTTATTTTAATTATACTGAACTCTTGAAACCAATTTTGATTTTTCACTTATGATATTTTTATTGAACCTCGCAATAAAAAATAACTTTTTTTTAAAGTCATCTCTATATGAAATACAAGAATATTTTTTCTTCTTAAAAGGATTTAAATATATTGCAAACATCCAATCTTAACAAATTTTTCATGACTTATGACTACTACCATCCAAATTAATGACTACCATATTTTTTTTATGACAACTACCATCCAAAAATTTCAATTTCATCTACATATGTAGAAAAAAGGACTCAGCGAAGAATCGTCTCGAAATAAAAACAACCGAGTACAACCAGTCGAGGATGGTCGTCCCGTTTCGGTTATATTCTGTGCGAGGACTTTCGGAAAATTACCCTTCAATAAAAATTAATTTTAAACAAAACATTTTATTTCAAATAATTATGGTAACCTCCTAGCGGCAGGAGGTACAAGTGGCAAACTTTGGAAATGTTCCGTCGCACTAATGGCATTGATCCCGAGGCATGCCTCACAACGTGCTACTTGCGAGACTGAAAGCTTAGTACAAAATATCTAATTGAATGCTTCATAGCTTTTGAGCTGTAACAGATTATGTTTGTTATTTTTTTATGACGATATTATTAATGGTATAAGAATAGTTTTTTATATCATTATTAGGTTTTATTTAAATACTTAGTAATATGCAATCTGTTTGACAAGAACGTGTACGGTGAAACCCGAAAAACTTTTTGATATAAAGCATTAAAAAAATGCACACATACTACATAATATAAACTGTGATGCTTTATTATTAATAAGTTGTCCAGTTGCCTCCACTAGTAATAATTGCCCGGCATCTCCGAGGCATACTTTCTTCTCATTTTATAGCATAATCTAGGGGCGAAGACTTCCATATATCATAAGTTGAATCAATTGAAATAACTGTTTGACGTTCCAGACGTAAAGGAAAATCGGGAATGGTTGTAGTTTTCATTTTAAAAATGACAAAAATGCAGTGAGAATCTTGAAACTCTTCTCTGAGCCCCAAGGGCCCTAATTCAGCGACTCCTGAAAATAAGTGTCGGGGACAACCGCAGTAGTACAATAGTCTACTACTCCCGCGGCGGCCTTAAACCTCCATTATCGCTTACTGGTCCTGGTCACGTGGATCTAGGGTCATTGGGGCGATTTTTTCTTCATAGTTTTATTCAATTTAAAATAAATATTTTTCAAGCATCAAATAAAACCTTCCAGTATTCTCACTACGGCTGGTCTTTGATTCTTAATTACAAGAAGTTAAAAATAACGAAGGATAGTTTATTAAAGGTTACAGCTTTAACTTCGTGGCCTTTCACATTAGTTTCTCCGTGAGTACCGCCCCAACAGTGGGGCCATGGAATACTGATTCAGATAGCGTATGGCCCGACGGTTGGGACGCAGTGATTTTTTCTCGAATATTCCCAGATTATGAAGGATTTGGACTACCAATGACATATATTAATGATACCACACAATTAAATCATTTATTGGCTAGTTACATGTTTTATCAAATGAACAAACGATGTTTTAAAATTTTCATTAATATCTTATTACTCGAGAGGCTAGAATATTTCACAATAAACTAGTTTTTTGACACACCAATAACAATAATCCCCGCAACACGTGTTTATACCTCATATCTCGAGATTTTCTTGATGAAGAGAGCCTCGGGATAGGAGGTAGAAACACGTACAGCTTGTGTTATGAGTGGAATAACACAGATATTTATTATAAACTGACGAAACATGTTTTTGGCTTTACATTATATCACCTTAACCCTTTTAATCCCAGCATATTTTGGCAAAAAAAAACAGTTGTTTATATTTCATTTTTTATCTCGGTTAATATTTAGTTTTAAATGCATTCTTTTAAAAATGAATGATTGTCAAAGTTTAAAAAATATATATTCAACTTAAAAACTTGTATGAAAACTTTGAGGCCGATGATCCTTGGGGTTTTTCCAATAAACCAGTTGGGGCCAATGATCGGCTCCGTGGGATTAAAAGGGTTAATACGTATTTTGTTTATTAAAAAGTAGCTCATAAGTGAAGATAAATTAATTTAGTTGGAATAATTGTCGAAAATGTGTCTTAAACCGGATTTCAAAAATCAACACCAAGTCTCCTTTTTATAAATGTTGCCGACTTTTTTATTTGAAGGACTCTAGTTACTTTTCATTTGGAAAGTTTCACGAAGTCATTAAATGGCAAAACACTGTCACTAAGTAAATGGAAAGTAAGCCATTATATGGCAAAACACTGTCACTAAGTAAATGGAAAGTAAGCCATTACGAGTATATGGCAAAACACTGTCACTAAGTAAATGGAAAGTAAGCCATTATATGGCAAAACACTGTCACCAAGAAAATAAATAAAGTGTAAAGATATTTCAAAGCGTTTAGTTTTGTCTCCCTTTTAATTATTTTACCCCGGATAATGACAGAAATCGATGAAGAGTTTGTCAAAGTTAAGAGCGAAAGAGATAATTAGAGAAATTTTAACTAAGAAAAAGGTAAAAAATATGCGATAAAAAAGCGCAAGTAAAACGAGATATATGGTTGTGGACAAAAGGAGAGCTGTATCATGGATAGAAAGACGTAAAAAATTGTCCTCTCTAGCTTTCTAAAAGAGAAATGGTATACGAGTTTATACGCTAAAAAAGTGTATATACGCTAAAAAACACTCATAGATAATTTATTTTATGTCACATTTGATACAGACCTTCTTCCATACCACCACTGATAAAACTGTAAAAAAATAACAATAGGAACGATAATAATCATGTTTCCCTGTGAAATGGCACAATTATGCCCAAAAAGTTTTATAAGGAGCTCAGTTACCAAATTATTATAGTAAACCAACAAGGGGTTAGCGATTTGTATACCATATGTATAGTACGACTAGATGAGAAGATCTCTTTAAACGCTTAAGAAGTCATATCGTGTTTTCCTGTCTTGGATAGGTCAAGAAGAGAGAGAGCTAAACTTTACTATCATGAAACACACCTTTCGCCTCTTCTACATCCACACACCTTCTCAAACAACTCCTACAATTTTTCTACAATTGTACATTTCTTCCTTTCAAAATATACATCCAACCACATTTTCCTTGCTTTTCCTCTACCGCGCCTTCCAAAACATTTTCACTGTATATTTGTGTTATTAGTGTTTCTTCAGTAATTCGTTTTACTTGCCCAAAACTATCTTCATCTTACTCAAAACATCTGTTTTGAGATCACATACAGCAACTCTAAATCGTTACTAAGCCTTTTCAAGTTAACAGACCTCCGTTTATTGAGATGGTATTTTGCGTGCTTTATCCCTTGGTAGGAAATAAACTGTCGACGGTACGGAAAGTTCACAATATCTCAATTAATTTGTATATTGTTTAATGGGGTTGCAAAACGCAGATCATAAGTACATAACATATCTAAAAACCATCCATATTGTGAATACAAAGAACCATTTCACCTGTGGCGATGGGGTCTCATTATGTAGTCACAAATTTAATTTCTTTGTTCTTAATACCTGGAATATTCACAGCCTGTATTTGCATCCTTACACACGCTTTAACCTCAAGCTATCACATACGTCATCTTAATAACTACATCAAAATCACTTTCTAATTACACACTCCATTTTTTTACACGTGAAAAGAAACCTATAAATACACAATTTGCGAAAATACAACAGGTAATTTAATTTGAATACAATAATTGTGTGTTGCCTTTGTCGTGTGCACATGTCTATGTGGAGACATTCAAAAGTTCATCACTCCTCATTAAATGAGTACTTAAAGTGACGTATAAATTGACATTTTTCATATCACATTAATTGAGGTTAAACGAAATTTTCTTCTTTGACTGAGGACGTTAGAAAGCATTCGTCAATTTATTTATGGAATGTTTTAATATATTTTTTTGTAATTAAACTTAACCTGTATTGTGAATTATAAAAAAATCTCATACAAACAATTGAACGAATCTTGTATCGTTTTTTTTATACGTTCGAACTATTACTATTCTACGAAAAAACCTGAACTTCAAAAAAACACATAAATGAGGCCTTGTTTTGTATGCCCTCCATAAATAAATCTAGCATTGTAATAAAACTGAATATGACAATATTACTCGTACATCCCGCCTGATACAAACTACACACGCAGACGCAAATTTCACGTTTATGAGCTTTGAGAAGAACTCAAATAATATATTTGCGAACGAGAAACGTTTTTTTTTTCTTTTTTCCAGCTAGCAATAACACACGGTAATCCATTGTTATCCGTGCTTGTCTCACGGCGGATCTGCCGGAGGCATACGAGAGGCAGATCAAACATAATATTGCCGCTAAGCCGCACGGGCACGGGCACGGGGCGGGACGAGTCTCCGACTCGGCCCGGCCCGGCTCTTTAATATGCAGGCTGTATCACGCTTTGCCATCCTACCCTTTCCTTGTGTGCCCGACTTATCGGAGGTTCGGATTTGACATTATTGTAGGTAATTCGACAAATTGCTGTTTCGAAGTATTTCCAGTCAATCAAAGATTTGATTGGGTAACTACATATATCTTTTTTTAATGGTTCTCTGTTGATGTTGTTTGGGTGGTTCAAATACACTTTCCTTATATGTAATCATGCAGAGGTTGTTGTTCATCGGCAAGCTAGAAGGCAGACGAGATAATTAAATATCTGCAACTCCTTGGATCGGTCAGATTATGGACGTTACTAAGTTCTCTGTATCCAGTATTCTTCGAACTGTGGAGTGCAGAGACACATGGAAGGGAGTCGTTGCATTAACACGTTCCTGCGGAAAGTCGTTGCATTAACACGTTCCTGCGGAAAGTCGTTGCATTAACACGTTCCTGCGGAAAGTCGTTGCATTAACACGTTCCTGCGAAAAGTCGTTGCATTAACACGTTCCTGCGGAAAGTCGTTGCATTAACACGTTCCTGCGGAAAAACGGTCTTCAGTCGGAAGGGATAATACAGTAAAAAGTTAAATAAAAAAATAAAAATGATTTTAATAAGAAATTTCCTTAAATTATTAATTTATTTACTACTTCACAATATATCATCACTATTTTACGGTTTTATTGTTAGGTGGCAACTAATGAGACGAAAGTAAATAAAGAAAGTAACATGGTCGCAAAGTAAATAAAATAAGTAACATGGTCGCAAACTTAATAAAAGAAGTAACATGGTCGTAAAAAATATTAAAACCATTATTTATTTATTTGTATAAAATTCATGAGCAATACGCATATACATAATAAAAACAAAAGTAAGATATCATCAATCAAATATAAAAAGAAAGGATGATAAAGAGGAAAGGATAATCGGGAATGATTGTAGTTTTCATTTTAAAAATGACAAAAATGCAGTGAAAATCTTGAAACTCTTCTCTGAGCCCCAAGGGTCCTAATTCAGCGACTCCTGAAAATAAGTGTGGGGGACAACCGCAGTAGTACAATAGTCCAATCCCGCGGTAGCTATAAACCTCCATTATCGCGTCCTGGCTCTGGTCACGTGGATCTAGGGCCATTGGGGCGGTTTTTTCTTTATAGTTTTATTCAATTTAAAAGAAACATTTTTCAAGTATCAAATAAAACCTTCCAGTATTCTCACTACGGCTGGTCTTTGATTCTTAATCATAAGAAGTAAAAGATAAGGAAGGACAATTTATTTAAGGTTGCAGCTTTAACTTCGTGGCTTTTCACATTAAAATATTTCACAATAAACTAGTTTTTTTATACAATAATAACAATATACCCCGCAACACGTGTTTCTACCACGTATCCCGAGATTTTCTTGATGAAAAGAGCCTCGGGATAGGAAGTAGAAACACGTGAGGGATAATACAGTCAGTAATACTCAAATGTATTATTTAAAAAATTAAATAATACATTTGAGTATTTCTCATATAACAAAAGTTATCTCTTTTAATAAATCAGAACCAGTGTTTTTTTAGGCTGAATTTAAATGAATTTGTCTTATGCATTTTATTAAGGTCTCAATTTAAAACCATACCCAGAAACTTTGTAGAAATTAAACGATTTACTGTAAAAAAAATAAGGTTCAAAAATATAATCCTTTCAGTTGAAAATGGATTAAAGTTTTGTCAATAATTTTAAGTACTTGTATAACTTATCATATATTCATTTTTATATAAAGGACACTGTTGTGTCGTTAATTAAATTAAATAAATAAATTTATTAAATGTTGATTCTCTTATTCTCGTCAAAGCAGGTAATCACTTCGAGTTAACACTTAATTGAAAAAAAAAAAAGAATTTTGAAAAAGCATTGACGAGTAGTTCAATGAATTAAAAAACTTGTCATATGTTCCTTAGACAATTCATGCCAAATGTATGGTATACATGTTTTAAGTCTGATGTTGTTGACACATAGACCAGTTATATTCTTTCTTGGTCTAGACCAGGGGTGCTCAAACGGTCGATCAATTACGATTTTCCGATTTAGACAATTTAACTGACATTATAACTTTAACGTGTTATCCATATTCTTGTGTGGATGTTGAAAAAATGCTTCTGGAATATCAAACACGTTCAATTTGGACTTATTTTATATCGAAAATGAGGTCTTGAAAATAATGTCAGATATACATCTCAAAGCCAGAGCAACAGATAACAAATTTTGAGCTTGTGTATCTGAAGAAAAATATCCATGTTTGAAACAAATTACCTGTCAGTTAACAGCATTGTTTGGGTCAACTTATTTGTGCGAGTTTACGTTAGAAGAAATGAAAATAATTAAATCTAAATATCGTAATCGGCTCGGCTCAGTGACGAATATCTTAATTCATGCTTGCGTTTGGCACTTAGTAATTACGTGCCATCCTATAAAAAGTATGCTGTGCAGCGCCATGCATCGACATCAAAAGAACGTTAGTTACAGAACACTTATTATTTCAATGATAATACTTATTTATATGTGATCGTCTTTGCAATTAATAAATACTTACCATTTATAAACTTTGTATTTTATTCTGACTTAGTCGATCGCTTGCTGCCTAATGCTTTTATGGTAGATCGCCGATGGTTAAAGTCTGAGCGCCCCTGGTCTAGACTTATATCAGTATATGAGTGTTTGTTTAGTGCCCTAACTCAAACCATGGGTAAAATCTAGTGGTACCTATTTTTCACATACTATATGTATATACCAGTTAAAATAGAATTTAAAAATTACAAATGAACTTTCAATAATTTTGTAACTGTCTTTAGAACTGTCCTTTTTTCACAAAATTGCATTTTTAAATAAATGTATCATTGTTATTAAAATTTTCACTTTGTGGCACCATGTTTTAAATATTAAAACGAAAATCCTTATCAATGCTGTCGATTTTCAGTTAATTAAAAAAAAATTTTTAGGGAAATCCAAATTAAACGCTTTCATACTTCTACGAGTACTTATATTAATTTTTATTTAATAAGTGACTTCTGTTTCACCAAACAATGGCCTTATTAAACTATAAAGCTATTGTATGGCGAAACAAATGCCATTAATTAAATAAAAAAGGACAAAGAACAAAATCAAAGCGTTCAATTCCAATTTTATTATACTTTAAGTCCATATAACAATCATATTTTTGTAGAACTAACTATAATCTTGAGCACTCTTTAGCTAATTTCGTAAAAAATTAACCGAAGTATTTACAGTTTGACCACGTTTTTAGATTTCTCCTCCAGAGTTCTAGCCTAATTTAAAAGTGCATTATTTGGCATTCACCAAAGTCCCCACTCAATCGCAAATACCTCGTTAAAGTGTCGCCGTCTCACGTGTCTCCCGACTGGAAGTCTCCTGCGATTCCTCTGCCTCCCTACCCCTTACAACTGCCTTCCTCTATCGCACATTAGTTCCTGCCGCCCCACTTCCGCTGCGATTGCCGCCAATCAATGCCGAGACATTGAATGCCGAGTAGCAGGAACAAGTTTCAAGTTAACCTGTAGGTGAACTGAAATATTAAGGATATTCCCATGGGCTGTGCAAGGACTAATGCCGCCTTTTCACATATTAACTCATTAGATCAGAGGTCGGCAAGCTTTTTTCGCTAAGGGCCAGATTGTAAAAATTTTAGGCTCGACGGGCCAGGAAGCAAACTCGAGAATATTTACATAGTTAATACTGCTTATATAGCAAAAAACAGGTTTAATCTTTTTTATTAGGCGGTGATAACATTTATACACATTTTGCTGAAACGAAAAAACGAATGAAATATAATATTTACTTTATTAATCAAGGTATCATAGAAATAGGCCAAATTTTCGTATTATTGAACAACAAATGCAACATAATAATAATAAACTCTACTAATGAGATTATTGTAATAACTTTTTCTGAGATAATATTTCATCAAACTGGGGATCAAAGTTAGTACTTCCTATCAGCAAAATATATTGCAAATAGTCATCTGCTAATGCTGACCTGTATACTGGTTAGTCAAAAAGTTTTGAAAGCGGAAATGAAAAAACATTTTTTTTTGGGGGAAATCACTTTTATTGCTCAGTATAGTCTCCCATAAGATCAATACACTTGGTCCAACGATCTTCCAACTTTGTTGTCCCATCACGGAAGTGACTTTCTGGAAGGCCTGCAAAATACTCCTCTACGACGACTATAACCTCTTTGTTTGATGAAAAATGCTTTCCACGAAGGAATTTTTTGAGGTGTGAGAACAGCCAGAAGTCAGAGGGAGCTAAATCTGGCGAATAGGGTGGATGCTGCAACAATTCGTACCCCAATTCACTGATTTTCGCGATGGTTTTTTGAGCTGTGTGAGCAGGTGCATTGTCTTGATGAAAAATGATTTTTTTCTTCTGCAAACCGGGTCTTTTTTCACAAAGTTTTTCATCCAACTGGTCCAAAAGGTCACAATAATAATCAGAGTTGATTGTCTTACCAGTTTGGAGATAATCTATCAATAAAATTCCTTTTGCATCCCAAAATACTGACGCTAACACCTTCTTGGCCGATTTCTGGACACGAACTCGCTTCGGAGCCAAATTGCCTAGTTCACACCACTTCTTAGCCTCTTGTTTTGATTCAGGATCATGGTGGTAGATCCAATTCTCATCCATAGTGATGAATCGACGCAGAAAATCCTTTTTATCGTTTCGAAATTGCTCCAACTGTTGCTCAGAAAGTCGCATTCGAACGTGTTTTTGTTGCATTGTTAGCAAATGCGGCACCAATTGTGCACACAGTTTTTTGAAACCCAAAACTTCAGCCAAAATATACCATGTTGTTCCATGTGAGATGCCTATGGTGTCAGTTATCACATCCATAGTCGATCGATGATCTTTCAAAACCATATCCTGTATTTTCGCTATGATTTCTGGTGTTGATGTACTTTTTGGACGTCCTGAGCGTGGATCGTCTTCAACGCTTGTACGGCCACGCTTAAACTCCAAAAACCATCGGTGAACGGTTGGAAATGAAGGAGAAGACTTTTTTAATACTTTCACCATCTTTTCATGAATCTCAGTAGCCGATAAACCTTCCAAAACAAAGAATTTAATCACTGCACGATATTCGGATTTTTCCATTGTTAAAAAATACACTGACACGTCAACTTCAAATGGCTTGTAAACAATGAATGAATTGACAGATCGAAATGAAATTTTGAGTACGTTCTTATAAAAGATGAAATATGAAAATGGCGTAGAAATTTTGGTTTTTCTACTGCTCCATAGATGTCGCTTTCAAAACTTTTTGACTAACCTATAGTAATTTTACGTACATCATTTTTGAACATTAACATATTTTGCCATAACTAATATTTTCTAGAAATAAAAATGTTGTTCATGACAAAATAATTTTATTTAATTAAAGTATTACAATAAAATAAACTTAAACTAACTGTGTACTAAACAAAACAATATTATACATATACAATTTAACTAAAATAATTTAACAAAACAAACACATAAATCATAAAAATGAGATTGGTTATTATTAACTAGCGGGCCGGATTAAAATAGGCATCGGGCATTTATAATTAGAATAAGTCAGTTCAAATGATATTTTTTATAGCACCGTTTATTTACCATAGATAGCAAACACCCCTCAAGGACGCTTGAACCAAATTTTACTAAACGAAAATTACGTTATAGAAGTGCCAGAGTAATTTACGAGTATAACACTTTATTTGTGTACAATTCAACCTTGTGGGATTATTGTTATGTGGCGATCTCCCCCAACCAATCAGAAAGCTATATATGAGGTATAAAGAGAAAACCAAACTGAAAACTTTTTTTATAAAACTTGGGTTCCAGCGAGAATCGAAATCGTAAAATCTGGGGCGGAAGATAAGCGTTTTACTAACTACTGCACGAAGGCTGTCAAATAAGAATAACTCGAGAATTTTACATGAATATTTTCATGTTTATAAATGTTCGTAATCAAAGTGAAAGCAGCCCCTCTAAACGGATATCCCGAGTGAACCGCACACATTGCGTGTGTGAGAGCGCGGCCCTCAATATTCCCAGAAACAAGTTGGTTTCCTAATACGATTGATCCTTATTTGGAAAGTTAAGTCGGGGAAGGGATGTCGGGAAGTTTCAGGAAACCCGAGGCGTTTGTTTTTAATCAATTAAGAACGTATTGAATTAGACACAACTTGTTCGGGGGGAGAACTCGATACAGATTTAGAGATAAAGTATTGTAACTAGAATTGTTAAAGGAAATAAGGTTAAATATTTAAGAAGATTTAATTACTTCTTTTAAATTTCAAAATGGTTCCGTTGCAGACATTTTGCCACTAGAGCATCAGGATTCAAACATCTTCAAGAGTTTAAATTTGTTCAAAGATATTCTTAAATATTTGCGAAAAAATATCCAATTCATTAGCAAACGCGTAAATTTCTAAAAAGGTTAAGTAGATTTCTAGACATGGGTCTTTCTATTATTCTGCTTCTTCTCTCTGTTGAATGGTCCACCTCTTAGTATTGTGGGTGGCGTGTGTAGCTTTAGGAAGCGCTTGAAGACACTCCTTTTAGGAGGTCTTATCAAAAACCTGATTGTATTGTATTACACTTTCTTTGTAATAATAGTGGATTCGAATCTTGAATTTGAGCACCAGTAAAATAAAGTTCTCTCTCTAAACAATGCTATATAAATTATAATTTTTATATTATTTCAAATATTCTACAGATTTCAGAGAGACTTTGATGATATCAAAATCATCTTCATATTGTTTTTTACAACAAGAAATCGTTCAATTATTTTTGTATTTAAAGTTTTGCTATAAGGAAACGGATATATGAAATCGGTCATAATTATTATACGTATTTGGTCACGTCGCCATTTGAAAAAAAATTGTTAGTATCTGCCCATTCACATATGATTGTGTGCTTTTTATTTTGTATGCTACCCTGAACATATTGAAGAGTGTTATCGAGAGACAACATTGTCATCGGCCCTTTTAATCAAACCTTCGGGTTTAGAACCACTAGAGTAAATTTGTCGTTACATATGTTGACAATACAACAATACTTGCACAAATTTTGCGTGCATTAATATTTAAAAAACACTCAGTCCCCTTCTCTTATTTTCGAGTAACATCAGTAGTTGAACTTAAAACCCCCGAATAGAAATCAAGAATCATACCAATGAAGCCACAGATATATTCAAGTATGTGTCCACACGCACACTTGAATATATCTGTGGCTTCATGTGTTCCCACGTGTTCGTGCGTGTGCTGATGTTAGGTTTTGATACTTTTTATTTATTTATTTAACACTTTTATTGCAAATACAATCTGGTGGGCTTATTGCCAGGCGGTAATCTCTCCCAGCCAACCAGACAAAAGTAAATGAAGCAAGTTACATGGTTGCGTAAATCATTCAAATGACTATCCATCCCCACGAAATCCATAAACACATACGTGAGCATATGCCCACGAACCCCACAAAGACGGACAATCACCCGAACATTTTTTTCATATAAAGTGAGATATCATCAAGCAAAAGAAAAGTAAGGGATGGTGGAGAGGAAAGGAAAAATCGGAAATGAAACACGTTATATTACTGACTAGAAATTAACAGTTTTTTCAGTCGCTTATTAAAGCATGCCAAGGACGGAGCGAGTATTACATTGGTTTGTAACTGATTCCAGAGTGTCACTGCATGGACAATTAAGGACGACGTAAAAATTATACACTGATAACTGTGTAAATGTTAAATATATAATGAAACGTTAAGTAAAAAATATGAATGAAAAACAAAAAAAAAACTAATTTATCGAGAAGTAATGAAAAGTTTCGGCTTACACTTTGGAAAATTCCATATTGGTTAATCCAGTCTGACCTAAACACTGTTAACAAACCCAGATCATTCCACCTGAAGAGAGCATCGGGATTGGGGGCAGAACATGTTGCGAGGAGTAATGTGATATATGGAATATATTTTTTAATGTTAAATATTCTTACTTCTTGATAATTCTAAAGCACTGGGATGGAAAGTTTAACAAAATAAAAGTGCAACAATTTTATAAATTTACTTTTCAATTATAGGTTCATTGTGCCTTCAGCCCTCTCAAAGAAACAAACTTGGATTTGTAACTAAACTAAAACATTCCTTACGTCGATCAATTAGGCTAGCTAAAAAAGCTTTCAAGTTACAGGCGCAGGGAGGCGCCTGGCCACAAGTTAGACAGGGCTCCGCTCTTGGCCGCCCTCCAACGCCCATCAGTGCATCAACTATTCATTCCCATTACCCAGTGTGTCTGCAGACAGGTGTGAGCGAGTCGTTCCCCACTCAGGACACTTCGGGAATTAGAGAACGTATTATTTGTTACTGAATGGAGAAAATTCTTTAGTCGTTATTCTCAAAAGGCACTTCTTTCCGACAACAATCACTTAATAATAACATGACCATTTATATAGTGCCGGTTGGATTGGAATATATGAAGGTAGTGGTGACGTTTATTTGATTAGGTACTTACCCGCATCTGTATATGTTAAAAAAATTGGTAAGAAAACGGCAGAAAACTTACAAAGAGAAGATGAACTACAAAGATACATTTGTGAATCTTTCGACACATTTGACTTTATGTATAGTGTAGTGTACATGTTTAGTGTTTATATATAATCAACAAGTTTGGTAAGACCTCCTAAAAATGGTTGTCTTCAAGTGATTCCTAAAGCTGCACGCGCCACTTATAACTCTTACACCAAAATGTAAACCACTCGACGCCACGAACGACATGGCAAAAGCTTTATCATAATAACCCGTCCGACATTGGGTCGATTTCGAACAACCGATTAATTAGATGAAACCTTGTTTGTTTTCAATAACAAGGCCTCTGTAAGATACAGGTAACAGCCTAGTTTCCAATATCAAGTCCTCTGTAACATACAGGTTAAAGCCTAGTTTTCAATAACAAGTCCTCTGTAATATACAGGTAAAAGCCTAGTTTTCAATAACAAGTCCTCTGTAAGATACAAGTATAAGCCAAGTTTTCTAGGGACACGACTATTGAAAGGCAACAAACTCAGATGTATATATGTAAGTTGTGTGTCCATTTTAAATTACCTGTTGTTTTTTTTTTCATAAATTATGTTTTTATAAAATTTCTTGTCATGTATACCATGTAAATAAAAAAAATTATAAATATTTTATTTAAAAAAACTACAGTTGTTCAATTATATACAACATGACATGTGTGTTACAATTATATACAGCATGACATATGTGTTACAAATTATAATCAATAACAGTTTTAGAATAAATATGTCACTCTGTCATGAAGCTCATGACTGAGCATCGTGACTCCCATGATAGCCCTTGACGGGTCCTCTCTATCCATCACTGCTTCACAGTTCGAAGTACACTTCACAGTTCGAAGAGCAATTGTTAAACGTAGTCCTGTTGCATCTCTCACTTGGTCAGTCAAACGTTGCTGTTGTTCAAGTTGCTTCAGAAATGCATCAGAATTTTGTTGAAGACAGACTCTGAGCAAACGTTCTACTATCTCAATTTATGTATGTTTGAAAAGTTTTGACGTGTTAAATTTTAGTTCGCAGGCGAAATTTAAGAGATATTACGGTGTTTTATTTAGTATTCACATAAAAGAAACAAAACAAAGCGACGTGCTTATTTAGTATTCACATAAAAGAAACAAAACAAAGCGACGTGCTTAAAAGGAAATATCCTCAGCAGTGTAGGTTTAATTCGGGCGCAGAAGTTCGCAACACATTCGCTAAGCAACTCGCTGAATCAGTGTTTTTGCACATTTGAAATTCGGACTATGTCTTGTTTCTATTCTTCGTATTCTTTATACTTTACAATGTGTGCAGATATTTTCTACATCATCCATTTTTTAGATACACTAACTCCTCACTTTTATACAATATCAACACGTCTAACCAAATTTCACACATCGAGTCGGCATTACCATCGTCTTACTTAAATATTGCAATATCGGTTTTGTCTTCATAATATTTGTATACAGCATGAAGACGTGAACTTTGGGACCAAGCGAGAGAAGTTGAGTAAATCTGAACATTCAAAATGTGGTGCTGGAGAAAGATGTAAGTAATTCTATGGACGACAAGGTGAACCTCCGTTCTCGAAGAACTAAGATCACGGACATATTGTCGATAATATATATCGTATTGTATTATACAGTACAGCCTAGCGGGCTTATTGCCATGTGACAATCTCCTATGACCAAACAGAAAGATGCTAGAGAGGCTTTAAGTGAAAATCAGACAAAATCCTTTTTGAAAAAATATGTGTTCAAACGGGGATCAAGCCCGTAACCTCCAGACTGGAAGACGGGCGTCTTACTTAGTAGATCACGAATTGCCATAACAAATCTGCAATTTCTTTGGACACATTATTCGTGATCAAGGAGACAGTATGGAGAGGATTGTGGTCACTTGAAGTATGGAAGGACGGAGGAAGGAGGAAGAGGCTGAACGTGTTGGACTGACTAAGTGAAAGGCGCAATAGGACTACGCTTAACAACTGCTCTTCATACCGCGGAGTGCATAGATGAATGGAGAGCAATCATCAAGTGATATTATGGAAATTTTGAGCTACACGACAGGATTATGGCAATCCTTTTTTACAAAAATAATTGGTAAAAAATATGGAGAGATCGGAGTATTTCCAATCGCATCATAGCAGGGCTTGCCTGACCTCTTATATTGTATTTATTTCATTTAAAGCCCTGAAACATTAACAATAAAAGCTCTTAAGCTTTCAATAATTGATTTATATGAGATGTGGCGTTGATTGTAGATGCTGAGAATGCCATGAACTGCCAGAAAAGCAAACGTCTCCATACACCAGGAGTGTAACGGTACTGCTGTCATCGATATACTTCCAGCAAATTCTACAGTTCTTTGGGCACATTTTCAGATGTAAGTCAGGTTAACTAAAATTGATGATCATACGAAGTTCACCACGACAAAGAGACAGAAGAGAAACGCCGACAAGATGGAGTGATCAGGTGCAATAATTATTGGGGGAAGCCCACACTGATATACAAACTGAACGAGAACGAAAGATGTTGAGACGTGTCGTCGTAACCTGTATCACAAATATCCTATATATCACAATCCTCAATAATAAGGAACGACAACGATTATATTTACTCAGTGATTTACCAACTGAAATAAATTTATCAAACTTGACATAGATATATTGTATAGGCTATATATGTATGACTAATTCACTTTAAATAAATTAAAAAACCTCCACAGCCCAGCTTCGCTTTCCTACTAATTGACGTTAGGGTGGCGAGGAAATCCTCGATTTAGAGACCCAGCAACGACGACAAATGTAAAATAATCAGTATTACCATGTGGTAATGTATTACAAACGACTAGAAAGGTTTTCGTTTCCAGTACATCGTTTTGCTTTATTTTACTGTCCATACCGCCAGATATTGGAACCAGTTATCGCCTGCCGTAAGACTCGCCCTCGTTGACTTTCTTCAAATAGTAATTTGAAAAATGTGACATATCTCTTCAATAATGAAATATGTATCTCCACAAATTCTTTTTTTTATTCTTTCATAACTTATTTTTCCTTTTTTTAAGCTTTGGTGACTTTTGCCAATATTTTAAAGTGTTTTTTTTTGTTGTTAAAGTGTTATTTTTTGGTAACAGTGTTAGAACAACAACCTTCGGAAATAAATTGAAAAGAAGTACCGATTTATTTTTTTCATGATATGTGTCCTCAGTAAGATACAGGCAAAAGCCTAGTTTACTGCGGACACGACAAATGAAAAGCAACAAACCCAGATACATTAAAATTGTGTGTCCAAAATAAATGACCTGTTGTTTTTTCGCAAATGTATATTTCTTGTCATGTGTAAAATTAATAAACATACCTTTCACCCTGCTACAAGCACGAACCTGCGTAACTCTAGTCTGGCTGGTCGAAAAAGAATATTTCTCTGTCCTCAGTCATATCATAATGTCCTTATTCTGTTATATGTTGTTATCCTATACATTATTTACAGCGCTCTCATTTCTAAAACATGTATCTTCCTTTTTATCATTTTTTGCCAAATCCATTTTTTTCATTGCATATCCTAGTGCTGGTGCTGAAATGATCTGCTTCTCTAGAAACAATCCTTCACATTTAAGTTAACTAATTAATTAAAGTATACTACTTGAAGGAACTTCAAAGGCAACTTGAAGGTAATTGTTAAGGCAAATGTCGAGGATGCCGTGTACTTCCTGCTAGAAGAGGACTGAGGCGGGAGTAGGGGATACGTCACCCTTGCTGGTATTGTTTGCGTTTTTAATTCCGGCTGAAAGTATTCCGGGCCCGCGGCCCCAGGGCGGCCCGCGTCCCATCACCGGGAATGAATTATTCAGGGGGGCGCGCCACCCGCCCCTGTCTAACTCTTTCATAGTTATTTACTCTGGTGTTATATCTAAGAGTACATGTCACTACATACCTAAACCTAGTCAATCTTATTCCTCAGTGTCTGTGAATATCTCGTTGTATAATTTATGGCTTCACCAACAGCTGGACAAGGTAATTTTATGACGAAATGTCTGTCACTGAGTTAATAAATTATATGGAACTGTCGTAGCGTTTCACTGATTTTCCTTATCAATTATAAATAGAGTTTAATGTAAATACAATACGTATACACGAACACTATGCATACCTATGCAATTTGAAGCAATACTCTTACTACTGATTTAAATGGATAATTTCAATTCAACGGTTTCAAATTCGTAAGATTAAATAAAAATGCAAATCTTGCTGTGTTTAATGTGTTGAGGCTTTCGCAGTTCTTTAACATATATCAGTTGCGTAAGGTCTTTTAGGATATATCGAACTATATATTACATTTTGTTTTTTTGTTAATCTAGTTATGCGGGGGTGTGGGCTGAAAGCCCCCCCCCCCTCCCAATATTTTTGCGGTTGGGCTTGCCCTACATTAGTGGAGTGTATCTCAGCCGGGGGATTTTTGTGGGATGAGCCTGGACCTTTTAAAGTCTTCTCTCTTGAATGTATTTTCTGTAGTTTATTTTGAGATGTATGTGCGATACTCGGAAGGAATTAACTATATATAATATATGTACACATTGTGTTGCTGTCAAGGAACCTTTATTTATTTATTTAACACTTTTATTGCAATACAATCTGGCGGGCTTATTGCCAGGCGGCAATCTCTTTCAGCCAATCAGCCAAAAGTAAATGAAACAAGTTACGTGGTCGCATAAATAATTCAAATGACTATCCATCCTCACGAAATCCATAAACATATACGTGAGCACATGCCCACGAACCCCACAAAGACGGACAATCACCCGAACATTATTTTTCATATAAAGTGAGATATCATCAATCACAAGGAAAGGAAATGATGGTGGAGAGGAAAGGAAAAGAAAAATCAGGAATGAAACACGTTATTTTACTGACTAGAAAATTTTCAGTCGCTTCTTAAAGCATGCCAATGGCGGAGTGAGTCTTATATTGGTTTGTAACTGATTTCAGAGTCTCACTGCATGGACAGTAAAGGACGACGTAAAGAAAGGGGAGCGGTGAACTGGAAAGGCCAATAAACAATCTTCGCTACCTTAGTCAGAAAACCGTTAGTTATCTCAATGGCACCCAATTAACGATAACATAAATGGATACCAGTTCGGTTAAAGAGTTCACCTGGAAATAATACCTGCACGCGCCTGACGTGTACTAGTCTTTTAATTGCATACCCATATGCGGTAGCATTTCCAGGGCACGATAGTGAACTGTAAGTTACTCGTCTACACCTCAGTGGTTCCTAGCCCCGAAAGCTAGATTACTAAAGATTAAGACTCTAATGTCTCCTGGCCACGTTTTCAACATTTCATCAGACCATTATACAATTTACGCGGCCTAACTTATAAGACGAATGTCTTCTAATCTGCTGGTTGTAGATTTGATCCCCGTCAAAACCCTAATTGTTTTAAAAAGGGCTGTAGCCTGGTTTTCACTTAAAGCCTCTTTAATATATTTTTGGTTGGTGTGAAGCGATCACCACATGGTTAATACCCATCAGCTTATATACAATGAAAGTGTTATACAATAAGTTAAGTTATAAGTTGTTTATGTAAAGGGGTTTCATGTGAATAAATTAAATAATTTTATTTGTGTCTCGATCGTTAAAAATCTATTAAATTAAAAGTCTTGGTATGTAGAGCACGAGAAATAAAGTTCATTTTGATGTCGGTTGTAAATAAAATAATTTTTATAACACGTAAAATTTACATGATTAACATAATAGGAGTATCGCAAGCAAACAGCTTTACACTTGTATTATATATGATATTTTGTCTGCAAATGAAGCGCCATAAAAGATTTGTCATGCAACAACAATAACCTTTTGTGTCGGCTACCCTTCCTCCCTAAACCTACCCTTGTTCAAGCGGAGGCCTCGACTCATTCCCTGGCACTACACCGCGTACCGTGTAGGAACTCTGTTAAGGAGACATCTCCCGACACGCTGTCAGTATATTGATATTGAAAATATATGCAAATTTTATTTTAGTTTACTTTTCATTTTTAAAAAGACACGCACCATTCAGATGGGCAAATCATATCAATGATTCTGTAATTAAACTAAGGCTTCGTAAGCTTGTTGATAAGATTCTGGTCTTTCACTGGAATATTTCGAGTTCGATTCCTTATGATAACCAAAAAAATAATCAAATGGGGCCAGTCTAGTTAAAGACTTGATCTTATAACAATACTAGCCCTGGACGCGTGCAAGTTTTGTTACTTGGCCATATGCTGTAGTATTTTAAAGACGTGAGATGGCAAACTGTGATTTACTTACCTACTCCAGTGGTCCTCAACCCGAGGGCTTGAATAATGGAGTCGCAGTGAATATAAATGAGCATTTAAGATGAATTAGATATGTACTACTTTTATTTAAGTTTAAGAGATATCTGAAGTATTACAACACGTAGAATATACTTACGTTTTTATTTTCCTTTGATTCGTTTTCTTATCCTTTGGGGCGTTCGTCGCGGAATATTGTCGCATACATACGGTCAATGACCGATGAGATTCGCATTCCTCGACAAATTTAAATAAACAGTCCAAAGTACAAACGCCGTCCATTCAAGTCCAAAGATCACCCGCCGGCCAGTCATCCCGTAGCGAGCGGACCGCACTACATACTAGAGAGAGAACGCACCACGCTGTCTCGCCGGTTCCGTAAATAGATTGTTACCTACAATACTACAATTGACCATTTCTGCATTCACAGGAGCGAGGTAGAATCATATCGCGGGCGCACTCCCGCGCCCATTCTGAAATGTTATAAATACCTACGTACTATCAAATAAAGAATTCACTCTCTCTTTCCGCATTGCTATCTAACGTGTTTTATTTATTTATCAACAATCATAATCATCATATACCTTTAAGGGACATATCCCTAAACCTTGAACGAATTCCTTTCCTCTAGTTCTACCATTATTGTTAGAGGTTATTGAATTTCGCTTTTTTTTTACTTAAATTTATACAAATATATTTTTTATTTATAGAATCGGTCATAGATCGAAACAGATTGCAATAAGTCAGCTAGGTGCATTATGTTTAACCATATACAAAAAAAAATCACTATATAATATCCCGGTCACGCTCTTTAATATGTCCACATGATCGATTTGGGTCAATTGAAGAGCGCCATACTAATAACTTAAAAAAATACTATTCTGTAACAAAAATTATTTTTAAAATATGTTGATTTTTTTATATTTTTAAGTATTCAATTATAAAAAATTCATAAAAAAATTTTAAAAACAATTAAAATGAAATATCAATTGATGGAACACGTGTCAGTAATAGTTAAGAATTGTTTCAATCGTTCAGTCAAACATAACACTGACAGAACAAGTCGATTGTTAATTGGTAACTGATTTCAGAAGGCATATACTGTGAAAAACAACTTTAAAAAAGATACACAATGAACTGAAAAACCTTATACACAATCATTGTTTGAATTTTTATTGTGTTTTTGGCAAATTATTCGTTTTTATCGTGTAATTTTAAAAGTTATAAGTAACTGGAAACCCTGTTTTCACTGAAATGCCATAAGGCATAAGTTTTAAAAAATCTTATAAAATGTACACACGTGTTTCATCTTTAAATAAATAACAAACCTTTTGTAATCGAGGATTTAAAAACAATTGTTGACTTTTTTTCTCTCCGAAAATTTCATCTTGATAACTTCTGCAAGCTTCTCTAATACCTTGACAGATTATTTCAACTGAAGCAATCTCCATTAGAGAGGGAAAAGGGCCCGCATTTCGTTCCTCTAGCACTCCTCATTCTTCAATGTCAAGTCTACACTGTACTACGTAACATACTTGTGTGCCAGCTTTCACTGAAGGGGATGTTTTAGCTTCCAACTGTCGAGTAGCGTCACATAGAAATTAGCTAACAGTTAAATATTTTTTTACTCCCTATTACAACCGCCCTGTTTGTATTCTTAAAAAGAGTCCATTACTAGAATTGTAAAAAAAGTATTGTAAAAAATAATATATTTTTATTATTGTTCTAAACAATGGGTAAATTTTAAACTGTGTATTATGGTATTCAAAGCTCTAAATGGTATGATACCTTGGTGCATAGATAGAATTATACATTAGAGATGTGCTCCTTGAGAGATGTGCTACACTGGCATCATGCATGACTGAGAGTGATAAGCCGTGTATCGATTACGCGCGGCAAACCATCGAACATTGGCTTGCGCGGCAGCCGTGCGTGCCAATATGTTCGATGGTTTGCCGCGCGTAATCGATACACGGCTTTAACCGACTAGATAAGATAAAATACGTAACCAGGCCGTGATGTGCTGATTGATATCTCAAATGCAAATAGACTACGAAGGCTATTTTTCGCCACAAAAATAAATTTATATCCCTAACGAAATTCACATATTTTACAATGGTGATAGAATAAGGAATGATTAATTTATAATATGATTAGAAGGTGGATATGTGTTGCAGTCATTCTTTATGTTCAATTAATTGACAAATTAGTATTTATACTCAAGAAAATGTAGCATGGTCCCTGTGACGTTGGAAATGTCATGTCTCAAAGCAATGGGGTAAAATCGTTTTTTTTACAAATCGAATCGTTTTTTTTATAAATCGAAAAATGGGGTTTCTCTAAACTAACATTTTAATTCCTAATGTTCATTATACTGACTTTCTAATGTATTGTATGATTTGTATCTATATTTAAATAGGCCAAGATTCACTATGAATTAATACTAATTACAACCATTTAATTTTATGTATAAAAAAATCGAAAATCCAAGTATCGTATACCCCATCCCTAACCAATGCAGACTAACGTAGTGACTTTTGACGAACGTCGTCAAATATTATTTGATTTTAACAAACTGACATATTTTTGCTGATGTGTAACAAGATGTACTAATTTGTCATTATTGTTAGTTTTATGTAATGTATTTACCTTAATAACTTGCTATTTATTAGAATCGAGGCTTATATTAAAATTGATAAAATAATTGAAATTACTGAACGTAGTTACAAGGTTGTATTGGGGCAAATTTGTGAAACGTCACAGGGCCCATGCTACGTTTTATTTAATATAGTTTAGTTTATTTTGATAACTGGTTTTTGAAAACTGCTTAAGAAATTATAAATTAAACATATCAATATGCCTGGTTTTGGGTTATGGTAGTGCTTCTCAAACCTAGGTTAATTATCTAAGAATTGGTAATAAGAATTTTTACTTTAGGTAATTAGTTGAAATAACATAAAAATGATTCATTTATGTTTTTTATTATATCTTGAGTGACCTGATGAAGAAGGTCTAGCAACGCCACTAACGTGAAAAAGCCAGGACCATGAAGTAGGGAATGGAGAGCCAACAGGCAATACTTATACACTTTCTTAGTTCATAAGTGGTATTTTATTTTATTATATCTTGAGTGACCTGATGAAGAAGGTCTAGCAACGCCACTAACGTGAAAAAGCCAGGACCATGAAGTAGGGAATGGAGAGCCAACAGGCAATACTTATACACTTTCTTAGTTCATAAGTGGTATTTTATTTTATTATATCTTGAGTGACCTGATGAAGAAGGTCTAGCAACGCCACTAACGTGAAAAAGCCAGGACCATGAAGTAGGGTATGGAGAGCCAACAGTCAATACTTATACACCTTCTTAGTTCATAAGTGGTATTTTTTTTTTCTCAGTGACTAGAATCTGGCTGGGGATTTATCCAAGGTGATTGATTGATATTTTTTTCACGGTTTCTAAAATGTGTATGTAAGACTGTTTTATATAATAATATTGTATTAAACATATGGTTTGTTTAATATTTTTTACCAATGTCTCTCCATTAGTCAGTCATACATGGTTTTGTGCGCAATAAGCGTTTTACCTACATTGAATAAAAAGGACTTGCAATATTTTTTGTGATAAAAAAAAGTGTGGGAAGCACTGACCTATGAAATATGATTCTATTATGCGCAAAAATTTTCAGCACACATAGTATGCACAATTCTAGAAACTAGAAAAAAATATCATTACATGAAATTTATTAAACGAACTTTATGAGAACAAAAACCATAGATAGGCAAAAATTGGGAGTAATTTCTCGCGTTCATTTTCTTCAAGACTATGTGAATGGCCATACAGAAATATAATTCAAACATGTAACAGCAAAATACTTTTAAATACAAATGCAGCAGCTTTTAAACAAAATACGATGCAGTTTATTATTGAAGTGGATAGATAAAGTGTCGGAGTAATGCAACACTATTTTCCCTCGGACCTGGATTATATTTTTCCCCGGCATTTGTATTTCATTTGCATCACATTGCACCAACAAGTGCATTACTTTGCACTCCCAGCAAATTCCCTCATGTGTGGTGTTTATTCTTATTCCCCAAGGGAATATTCAACCATCCAACTTGGTTCATTCTTCGGTTCTCCAAACTCTCTCGGAATTAGGGAGTCTATTTATATTGCGAAGAATATCTCATGTAATCTAATTTATTTTATCACTTAGTTAAATATAATCATAATTATGAATACAGTCTTTTTTTAGTTTTAGTAACAAAATTATTAAATTTAGAATATTCTACAGCAAATTAATTTGTTACAAATCAACAAATGATTTATTAGAATTGAAATATTTGCATCAATAGACCACACATATTTCTGATATGGGTGATCAATAATGCACGACACCAGATTCACCTAAACACAGCTCTCGTAACAAATCGGGATCATTCCGCTTAAATAAAACCTTGAGATAGGAACTAGAAACATGTGTAACGGGGAGGGATATAATTAATGGAATAACAAAGTTATTTATTTTTTTAAATATTCTAGCATCGAGTTCCACATAGGTAAAGCTGAAACCTTCGATAAATTATTATATGACATGAGGTGCGTGACCGTGTGGTAGCACAATGAATTTCCGTGCGGAGGTCGCCGGTTCGAATCCCGAGCTGCGCTACTAGCCTCGAATGGCACAGGTATTTTTCCGCCTAGTATTCGAAGGTATAAGGATACCTATGACTTCGGTCATATATATATATATATATATATATATATATATATATATATATATATATATATATATATATATATATATATATATATATATATATATATATATATATATATATATATATATATATATATATATATATATATATATATATATATATATATATATATATATATATATATATATATATATATATATATATATATATATATATATATATATATATATATATATATATATATATATATATATATATATATATATATATATATATATATATATATATATATATATATATATATATATATATATATATATATATATATATATATATATATATATATATATATATATATATATATATATATATATATATATATATATATATATATATATATATATATATATATATATATATATATATATATATATATATATATATATATATATATATATATATATATATATATATATAAATATATATATATATATATATATATATATATATATATATATATAAATATATATATATATATATATAATATATTATATATATATATATATATATATATATATATATATATATATATATAATATATATATATATATATATATATATATATATAATATATATATATATATATATATAATATATATATTATATATATATATATATATATATATATAATAT
>OX463842.1:53706810-53845335 GCA_949825065.1 Odontocerum albicorne | reverse complement strand
AACCTAACCTAACCTAACCTAACCTAACCTAACCTAACCTAACCTAACCTAACCTAACCTAACCTAACCTAACCTAACCTAACCTAACCTAACCTAACCTAACCTAACCTAACCTAACCTAACCTAACCTAACCTAACCTAACCTAACCTAACCTAACCTAACCTAACCTAACCTAACCTAACCTAACCTAACCTAACCTAACCTAACCTAACCTAACCTAACCTAACCTAACCTAACCTAACCTAACCTAACCTAACCTAACCTAACCTAACCTAACCTAACCTAACCTAACCTAACCTAACCTAACCTAACCTAACCTAACCTAACTAACCTAACCTAACCTAACCTAACCTAACCTAACCTAACCTAACCTAACCTAACCTAACCTAACCTAACCTAACCTAACCTAACCTAACCTAACCTAACCTAACCTAACCTAACCTAACCTAACCTAACCTAACCTAACCTAACCTAACCTAACCTAACCTAACCTAACCTAACCTAACCTAACCTAACCTAACCTAACCTAACCTAACCTAACCTAACCTAACCTAACCTAACCTAACCTAACCTAACCTAACCTAACCTAACCTAACCTAACCTAACCTAACCTAACCTAACCTAACCTAACCTAACCTAACCTAACCTAACCTAACCTAACCTAACCTAACCTAACCTAACCTAACCTAACCTAACCTAACCTAACCTAACCTAACCTAACCTAACCTAACCTAACCTAACCTAACCTAACCTAACCTAACCTAACCTAACCTAACCTAACCTAACCTAACCTAACCTAACCTAACCTAACCTAACCTAACCTAACCTAACCTAACCTAACCTAACCTAACCTAACCTAACCTAACCTAACCTAACCTAACCTAACCTAACCTAACCTAACCTAACCTAACCTAACCTAACCTAACCTAACCTAACCTAACCTAACCTAACCTAACCTAACCTAACCTAACCTAACCTAACCTAACCTAACCTAACCTAACCTAACCTAACCTAACCTAACCTAACCTAACCTAACCTAACCTAACCTAACCTAACCTAACCTAACCTAACCTAACCTAACCTAACCTAACCTAACCTAACCTAACCTAACCTAACCTAACCTAACCTAACCTAACCTAACCTAACCTAACCTAACCTAACCTAACCTAACCTAACCTAACCTAACCTAACCTAACCTAACCTAACCTAACCTAACCTAACCTAACCTAACCTAACCTAACCTAACCTAACCTAACCTAACCTAACCTAACCTAACCTAACCTAACCTAACCTAACCTAACCTAACCTAACCTAACCTAACCTAACCTAACCTAACCTAACCTAACCTAACCTAACCTAACCTAACCTAACCTAACCTAACCTAACCTAACCTAACCTAACCTAACCTAACCTAACCTAACCTAACCTAACCTAACCTAACCTAACCTAACCTAACCTAACCTAACCTAACCTAACCTAACCTAACCTAACCTAACCTAACCTAACCTAACCTAACCTAACCTAACCTAACCTAACCTAACCTAACCTAACCTAACCTAACCTAACCTAACCTAACCTAACCTAACCTAACCTAACCTAACCTAACCTAACCTAACCTAACCTAACCTAACCTAACCTAACCTAACCTAACCTAACCTAACCTAACCTAACCTAACCTAACCTAACCTAACCTAACCTAACCTAACCTAACCTAACCTAACCTAACCTAACCTAACCTAACCTAACCTAACCTAACCTAACCTAACCTAACCTAACCTAACCTAACCTAACCTAACCTAACCTAACCTAACCTAACCTAACCTAACCTAACCTAACCTAACCTAACCTAACCTAACCTAACCTAACCTAACCTAACCTAACCTAACCTAACCTAACCTAACCTAACCTAACCTAACCTAACCTAACCTAACCTAACCTAACCTAACCTAACCTAACCTAACCTAACCTAACCTAACCTAACCTAACCTAACCTAACCTAACCTTACCTAACCTAACCTAACCTAACCTAACCTAACCTAACCTAACCTAACCTAACCTAACCTAACCTAACCTAACCTAACCTAACCTAACCTAACCTAACCTAACCTAACCTAACCTAACCTAACCTAACCTAACCTAACCTAACCTAACCTAACCTAACCTAACCTAACCTAACCTAACCTAACCTAACCTAACCTAACCTAACCTAACCTAACCTAACCTAACCTAACCTAACCTAACCTAACCTAACCTAACCTAACCTAACCTAACCTAACCTAACCTAACCTAACCTAACCTAACCTAACCTAACCTAACCTAACCTAACCTAACCTAACCTAACCTAACCTAACCTAACCTAACCTAACCTAACCTAACCTAACCTAACCTAACCTAACCTAACCTAACCTAACCTAACCTAACCTAACCTAACCTAACCTAACCTAACCTAACCTAACCTAACCTAACCTAACCTAACCTAACCTAACCTAACCTAACCTAACCTAACCTAACCTAACCTAACCTAACCTAACCTAACCTAACCTAACCTAACCTAACCTAACCTAACCTAACCTAACCTAACCTAACCTAACCTAACCTAACCTAACCTAACCTAACCTAACCTAACCTAACCTATACCTAACCTAACCTAACCTAACCTAACCTAACCTAACCTAACCTAACCTAACCTAACCTAACCTAACCTAACCTAACCTAACCTAACCTAACCTAACCTAACCTAACCTAACCTAACCTAACCTAACCTAACCTAACCTAACCTAACCTAACCTAACCTAACCTAACCTAACCTAACCTAACCTAACCTAACCTAACCTAACCTAACCTAACCTAACCTAACCTAACCTAACCTAACCTAACCTAACCTAACCTAACCTAACCTAACCTAACCTAACCTAACCTAACCTAACCTAACCTAACCTAACCTAACCTAACCTAACCTAACCTAACCTAACCTAACCTAACCTAACCTAACCTAACCTAACCTAACCTAACCTAACCTAACCTAACCTAACCTAACCTAACCTAACCTAACCTAACCTAACCTAACCTAACCTAACCTAACCTAACCTAACCTAACCTAACCTAACCTAACCTAACCTAACCTAACCTAACCTAACCTAACCTAACCTAACCTAACCTAACCTAACCTAACCTAACCTAACCTAACCTAACCTAACCTAACCTAACCTAACCTAACCTAACCTAACCTAACCTAACCTAACCTAACCTAACCTAACCTAACCTAACCTAACCTAACCTAACCTAACCTAACCTAACCTAACCTAACCTAACCTAACCTAACCTAACCTAACCTAACCTAACCTAACCTAACCTAACCTAACCTAACCTAACCTAACCTAACCTAACCTAACCTAACCTAACCTAACCTAACCTAACCTAACCTAACCTAACCTAACCTAACCTAACCTAACCTAACCTAACCTAACCTAACCTAACCTAACCTAACCTAACCTAACCTAACCTAACCTAACCTAACCTAACCTAACCTAACCTAACCTAACCTAACCTAACCTAACCTAACCTAACCTAACCTAACCTAACCTAACCTAACCTAACCTAACCTAACCTAACCTAACCTAACCTAACCTAACCTAACCTAACCTAACCTAACCTAACCTAACCTAACCTAACCTAACCTAACCTAACCTAACCTAACCTAACCTAACCTAACCTAACCTAACCTAACCTAACCTAACCTAACCTAACCTAACCTAACCTAACCTAACCTAACCTAACCTAACCTAACCTAACCTAACCTAACCTAACCTAACCTAACCTAACCTAACCTAACCTAACCTAACCTAACCTAACCTAACCTAACCTAACCTAACCTAACCTAACCTAACCTAACCTAACCTAACCTAACCTAACCTAACCTAACCTAACCTAACCTAACCTAACCTAACCTAACCTAACCTAACCTAACCTAACCTAACCTAACCTAACCTAACCTAACCTAACCTAACCTAACCTAACCTAACCTAACCTAACCTAACCTAACCTAACCTAACCTAACCTAACCTAACCTAACCTAACCTAACCTAACCTAACCTAACCTAACCTAACCTAACCTAACCTAACCTAACCTAACCTAACCTAACCTAACCTAACCTAACCTAACCTAACCTAACCTAACCTAACCTAACCTAACCTAACCTAACCTAACCTAACCTAACCTAACCTAACCTAACCTAACCTAACCTAACCTAACCTAACCTAACCTAACCTAACCTAACCTAACCTAACCTAACCTAACCTAACCTAACCTAACCTAACCTAACCTAACCTAACCTAACCTAACCTAACCTAACCTAACCTAACCTAACCTAACCTAACCTAACCTAACCTAACCTAACCTAACCTAACCTAACCTAACCTAACCTAACCTAACCTAACCTAACCTAACCTAACCTAACCTAACCTAACCTAACCTAACCTAACCTAACCTAACCTAACCTAACCTAACCTAACCTAACCTAACCTAACCTAACCTAACCTAACCTAACCTAACCTAACCTAACCTAACCTAACCTAACCTAACCTAACCTAACCTAACCTAACCTAACCTAACCTAACCTAACCTAACCTAACCTAACCTAACCTAACCTAACCTAACCTAACCTAACCTAACCTAACCTAACCTAACCTAACCTAACCTAACCTAACCTAACCTAACCTAACCTAACCTAACCTAACCTAACCTAACCTAACCTAACCTAACCTAACCTAACCTAACCTAACCTAACCTAACCTAACCTAACCTAACCTAACCTAACCTAACCTAACCTAACCTAACCTAACCTAACCTAACCTAACCTAACCTAACCTAACCTAACCTAACCTAACCTAACCTAACCTAACCTAACCTAACCTAACCTAACCTAACCTAACCTAACCTAACCTAACCTAACCTAACCTAACCTAACCTAACCTAACCTAACCTAACCTAACCTAACCTAACCTAACCTAACCTAACCTAACCTAACCTAACCTAACCTAACCTAACCTAACCTAACCTAACCTAACCTAACCTAACCTAACCTAACCTAACCTAACCTAACCTAACCTAACCTAACCTAACCTAACCTAACCTAACCTAACCTAACCTAACCTAACCTAACCTAACCTAACCTAACCTAACCTAACCTAACCTAACCTAACCTAACCTAACCTAACCTAACCTAACCTAACCTAACCTAACCTAACCTAACCTAACCTAACCTAACCTAACCTAACCTAACCTAACCTAACCTAACCTAACCTAACCTAACCTAACCTAACCTAACCTAACCTAACCTAACCTAACCTAACCTAACCTAACCTAACCTAACCTAACCTAACCTAACCTAACCTAACCTAACCTAACCTAACCTAACCTAACCTAACCTAACCTAACCTAACCTAACCTAACCTAACCTAACCTAACCTAACCTAACCTAACCTAACCTAACCTAACCTAACCTAACCTAACCTAACCTAACCTAACCTAACCTAACCTAACCTAACCTAACCTAACCTAACCTAACCTAACCTAACCTAACCTAACCTAACCTAACCTAACCTAACCTAACCTAACCTAACCTAACCTAACCTAACCTAACCTAACCTAACCTAACCTAACCTAACCTAACCTAACCTAACCTAACCTAACCTAACCTAACCTAACCTAACCTAACCTAACCTAACCTAACCTAACCTAACCTAACCTAACCTAACCTAACCTAACCTAACCTAACCTAACCTAACCTAACCTAACCTAACCTAACCTAACCTAACCTAACCTAACCTAACCTAACCTAACCTAACCTAACCTAACCTAACCTAACCTAACCTAACCTAACCTAACCTAACCTAACCTAACCTAACCTAACCTAACCTAACCTAACCTAACCTAACCTAACCTAACCTAACCTAACCTAACCTAACCTAACCTAACCTAACCTAACCTAACCTAACCTAACCTAACCTAACCTAACCTAACCTAACCTAACCTAACCTAACCTAACCTAACCTAACCTAACCTAACCTAACCTAACCTAACCTAACCTAACCTAACCTAACCTAACCTAACCTAACCTAACCTAACCTAACCTAACCTAACCTAACCTAACCTAACCTAACCTAACCTAACCTAACCTAACCTAACCTAACCTAACCTAACCTAACCTAACCTAACCTAACCTAACCTAACCTAACCTAACCTAACCTAACCTAACCTAACCTAACCTAACCTAACCTAACCTAACCTAACCTAACCTAACCTAACCTAACCTAACCTAACCTAACCTAACCTAACCTAACCTAACCTAACCTAACCTAACCTAACCTAACCTAACCTAACCTAACCTAACCTAACCTAACCTAACCTAACCTAACCTAACCTAACCTAACCTAACCTAACCTAACCTAACCTAACCTAACCTAACCTAACCTAACCTAACCTAACCTAACCTAACCTAACCTAACCTAACCTAACCTAACCTAACCTAACCTAACCTAACCTAACCTAACCTAACCTAACCTAACCTAACCTAACCTAACCTAACCTAACCTAACCTAACCTAACCTAACCTAACCTAACCTAACCTAACCTAACCTAACCTAACCTAACCTAACCTAACCTAACCTAACCTAACCTAACCTAACCTAACCTAACCTAACCTAACCTAACCTAACCTAACCTAACCTAACCTAACCTAACCTAACCTAACCTAACCTAACCTAACCTAACCTAACCTAACCTAACCTAACCTAACCTAACCTAACCTAACCTAACCTAACCTAACCTAACCTAACCTAACCTAACCTAACCTAACCTAACCTAACCTAACCTAACCTAACCTAACCTAACCTAACCTAACCTAACCTAACCTAACCTAACCTAACCTAACCTAACCTAACCTAACCTAACCTAACCTAACCTAACCTAACCTAACCTAACCTAACCTAACCTAACCTAACCTAACCTAACCTAACCTAACCTAACCTAACCTAACCTAACCTAACCTAACCTAACCTAACCTAACCTAACCTAACCTAACCTAACCTAACCTAACCTAACCTAACCTAACCTAACCTAACCTAACCTAACCTAACCTAACCTAACCTAACCTAACCTAACCTAACCTAACCTAACCTAACCTAACCTAACCTAACCTAACCTAACCTAACCTAACCTAACCTAACCTAACCTAACCTAACCTAACCTAACCTAACCTAACCTAACCTAACCTAACCTAACCTAACCTAACCTAACCTAACCTAACCTAACCTAACCTAACCTAACCTAACCTAACCTAACCTAACCTAACCTAACCTAACCTAACCTAACCTAACCTAACCTAACCTAACCTAACCAGTTGTGATCATACCTTGGTCGAAGGAGCATCGTTGTTCTGTGCTCTTCGTCTTTCGGCTTGAAATTGGTGTTTTGTGTGTTTTTCGAAGTTTAAACTATAATTGATTTATGCGAAATTTGACGTTCTGTGTTTTGGTGGTTTTATTTTTCTCGTGGCTGCAAAATCAGCGGAGATATTTGGATTTAACTTTTCTGAAATAAATCGATGAATTTGACATTTTGTTAATTGACAGTTCAAATTGCATAGAAATATGTACCATAGAGGATGGAATGTCGTGTTCGAATAGCGTCTATTTATCTTTTTTTGAACATTGAAATATTTTGACTTTTTTTCTTTCTCTGTGTGCTGCTCTGGGTTCCGTGGGAGCTTCTTTCTTCTTTTTTTCTGGCTGGGCGACGGCCCCGGCGGGGTGGAGCGTCGAGATTGGAGTGTGAGGCCGGGAGTCGTGACTTGAGAGAGCGGCCGGGAGTCGTGACTCAAGAGAGTGGCCAGGGGCCAAAAGTTTTTCCGGGATTTTCCGGGGTTTTCCGTCATTTTTCCGGGCTTTTCCGACATTTGGAGGTTCTTGGGGATTTTCCGGGCTTTTCCCGGAATTTTCTGGATTTTCCGGAATTTTCCGTCGTTTTTCCGGGCTTTTCCGACATTTGGAGGTTCTCGGGATTTTTCACGGAAAATTTCCCGGGGTGTTTCAGGAGAAGTGCCTCCTGAAGTTTTGTGAGTTGTGTAAGGAATTTTTTCTGTATGAAGGGACTTCGACGAGGAGTACTTTTTTTAATTCGCAACCCATATTCACTTTTATTTTGTATGAGTTGGGTTTGTGACTGTAATTTTGACTTTGTGGGCTGGAGTGGGATCTTCTTGGGGGTCGGGATCGTAAAGGCGTCCTTTCGTGTTTCCGTATCCTTTCCGGGTCCTCCGCCGAGTCGCTGTTTGGGAATAGGTGTAGTTGGGGTCGTAGCTGGGGGCGTAGGCTGGGTTGGCTAGTGGGTGCGACGCGGCGGATTCCTTCCCGAGCCGGCCGTCTGTCGTCCTCTGAGAGGAGGTCGATCAGTTCGTGCTCGGTGGTTGTTGGGCCTGGCCGGTCACTCCTTCCCCGCTCTGCGAGGAGGGTCGTTGACCGCCCGGTGACGGCGTTGGTGTCGGGTGCCGGAGGCTTGGCTTTGTTTCTTCCCTTTGGGCCTGAAAGATCGCGACATGCCTCGGGAGGTGAGGACTCCCGTATCCGGGGACCCTTTCGCGCGCTCGACTGCGACGCCTAGGTCTCCGCAGAGACAGTGCATGATTAGGGTCAATAGCAGCCCCGAACTGGAGGTGAGGGCGGACAGCAGGGGGAGTAAAACCAGTGTCAAGGTTAGGGCCATGGAGCTGTGCGACAGCGTCCTCCGGAAGACCAAGTCCCAGGACATAATAAGCGCCATGAGAGAAATTAAAAACATTGTCGAGGGTCTGGTGGAGACTCAGAGTGAAGAGAGTGTGGACACTGGTAGGGCTCGTGGGGAGGAGGGTGTCGCGGGGGCCATAAGACTGCTGAGTGAAAAGGTGGACAGTATGAAGGGTGAGATCGCTCTTCTCAAGGATGAGACAAGAGCCCGTGGATTGGCCGGCATGCAGAGGGATATGACGCAGATGAGGCAGGAGAGCAGAATCGGGATTGTCCAGTCCGGCGCGCGTATGACGTACGCAAGCGTCGCGGGGGGATCGATGGGCGGAGGAGGTGTTCCTCGCATGGATGTCGCTATCTCGGGTAACATCCCCGACAAGAGGTACGCAGTGGTGGTCTCTAGCAGCGACAAAAGGGACACAGCAGACAGTATTAAGAAGCGTCTCCTCTCTGCTGTGAAGCCAAAAGAGCTTAAAATAGGGATCACCGGCGTGTCCACCATTTCGCAGAACCGAGTCGTGATAACTTGCCCGGAGGAGAAGCACCTGACAAAGCTCAAGGGGGCTATCAATTCTGTCAAGGATCTCGCCGCGACCGATGGCAGGAGGAAGAGACCACTCGTCATCTTCAAGGGCATCTGCAGGACAGAGTCTGAACAGGACCTGATGGAGGAACTCGTGCTGCAGAACGACGAGGTGTTTGAGACCTTGGGGGGTGATCAGATCCAGGAACACCTGAGGATCATCAGAACCATGCCAAACAGGAACAATACCCGGAAGAATATACTCGCGTCAGTGTCGCCTCAGTTGAGGTCGACGCTGCTTAACAGGGGTCGGGTCAACCTCGGCTTCTCCAGGATCCACGTGGAGGATTACTCGCCTCTGCTGCAATGCTTTCAGTGTCTCGGTTTCGGGCATATGACATCTCGGTGCACAGAGAAGCAGAGATGCATGCATTGTGCTGCTGATCACCGTTTCTCGGAGTGCACTGTGAAGGAGAGGGAAGAATCCAAGAGGTGCCACAATTGCTGCAGGGCCGGGGAGCGCGGCTTGAGCAGGGGAGACATCAAACATAGGGCAAACAGTCGAGACTGCCCGTTTCTGCTGAAGATGGAGGGAAGGGCCAAAGAACGTACCGACTATGGCTGCTAACGGCACAATAGTAGAGCTTCGGGAGCTTCGCGTTGTCGGGACGGGGACCTCGCTGGCCTCTGTCAGGGTGTGCCAAGTGAATTCGGGGCGATCGTCCGTGGCCTTGGACTTGATCAAGAGGGACTCGGCGGATGTCATGCTGCTGCAGGAGCCGTACACTGGCGCAACTGGGCGGGTGCTTGGAGCATCCGGAGCGGTGTACCAGTGGCCTGAGGCTAGCGCTGAAACTCCGGCGAAGACTTGCATCCTCCTCAACAACGGCGGCATGGGAGGGGTCCTCCTCTCAGAGTTCACGGACGCAAATTCTGTGTTCGTGTCTGTGGGCCTGGCGGGGGGGGGGGGCTGATCCTGGGATCGGTGTACATCGAGCCGCGTGCTGACCTGGAGCCGATGCTTGGAAGGCTCAGGGAGTTGGCTAAGGCGCACGAAGGTCGCCAGATTATAATAGGGGGGGATTTCAACGCCTGGAGCACCTGGTGGGGAAGTGACAGAACAAACGCTAGAGGTGCTGTTCTGAACGACCTATGCGCAGAGCTCGGTTGGTACGCACTGAACGAGGGAAACACTCCAACCTTCGAGGCCACGAGAGGGGGAAGACGGCTCGTCTCCTGCATAGACGTGTCCATTTGCAGTGAGGGGCTAATGGAGCAAATTCACGGGTGGCGAGTGGACGCGTCGAGTGAGTTCTTCTCCGACCACAACGCCATACGCTTTGAGATATCGACGGGAGGTCTCGCGCTGTCAGCCCCCCGCGGAACGAAGATATTTGCAACCGCTGGAGCCAACTGGAGGCGGTTTGACGAGGCAATCAGGACTACATTAGGCGAGGCGGTCGGAGGTACTGCGTCGAGCTCGGAACCCTGGGATGCGGAGGGGCTCAGCGGGGCGTTCGAGTCGGTGGTGGTCTCTGCATGTCGCACTGCCATGCCACTCTTGAAGCCGCGCACGAGGCGAAGCTGCCCATGGTGGTCGGAGGATCTGGCAGCCCTAAAGAGGAAGATGATCGCTGCCAGGAGAAGGCTGAGAAACTCCAGTGCGATTCGTCGGGAGCTCATTCTTCCCGAGTACCTTGAAACCAAGGAGGAGTTCAGGGCTGCAGTTGGATTGGCGAAAACGAGCAGTTGGAAGGAGTTTTGCCAATTGCAGACCGCTGAGACCGTTTGGGGCATGGTGGACAGGGTGCTCAAGAGCCGTAGGACGGTACCGCCGACTACACTCAGGATTCGGGGAAAGATTTGTAGAACCGAGTCGGAAACGGCAAAGGGCATCCTGGAGCACTTTTTTCCGGGGGATAACACCGACACAGACTCGCTGGAGAATGTAAGCGTGAGGGAGCGGGTCGGGTTAATTCCAGACACTGCGGATGACCCACCATTCACGCTGCTGGAGTTGCAGACGGCCCTGGACACGATAAGCCCTAAAAAAGCTCCCGGGATAGACGGACTCACCTCGGACATATGCCGGCGAGTGGTACAACTCCACCCGGCGGAGGCATTGAATATGTTCAACCTCTGTCTGAGAACCGGACGCTTCCCGAGGAGATGGAAGGAATCAGTAGTCATACTGATTCCTAAACAGGGCAGACCGTCTGGAGACGTGACTTCCTCGAGGCCGATAGGACTGCTTCCGGTATTTGGCAAGGTGCTTGAAAAACTGATCGTCGGAAGGCTTCAGTGGACGTTCGCAAGCGTTGGCTCGCTCAGTGGTAGACAATACGGCTTCACGCAGCAAAGGTCAACAGAGGACGCCCTAAATCGTGCTGTCGGAGTGATGAAGGCGGCACGCGACGGCAAGAGAGCGGCAATAGTTGTCTCACTCGACATCAAGGGGGCCTTTGACAACGCGTGGTGGCCCTTTCTGCTGGAACAACTGCGAGAAAAGAACTGTCCGAGAAACCTATTCCTACTGGTACAGTCCTACCTCCAAGATAGAAAGGTAAGGATCGGTGTTGGGGATGCGACCGAGGAGAGGTCCGCGACGCTGGGATGCGTGCAGGGATCGTCGTGTGGGCCCTTCTTCTGGAATCTCATCATGGACAGCCTTCTGCAGGAAGATTTCGGGGAAGGAGTCCACATCCAGGCCTTTGCGGATGACGTACTGGTGATCTCGGACTGTGGCACGCTGAGTGAGGCAGAAGAGAGGATGAACAACACCCTTCGTAGGATCGATCTGTGGAGTCACCGCGCAAAACTTATGTTTTCGCCCGAAAAGACATTTGCAATGTGCATCACAAGAAAGAAACTCCATAGACAAGCAAAGATTCACCTCGCACAGTCCGAGATAGCCATGGTGGACAGCATAAAAGTGCTGGGAGTCGTCATCGACAGATGTCTCAACTGGTCGAAGCACGTGGACATGGTGTGTCAGAGGATAACTGCTCTCTTTGGGATGATAGCCAGGGCTGCCAAGCCGACTTGGGGTTTGTCCTCGGAGGTTCTCCGTCAGCTTTACCGGGGAGCGCTGGAGCCGGTGGCACTCTATTGCGCCAGCATATGGGCGGAAGCGTGCGGGAGAAGGGCCATTCGAAGAAGACTAAACCAAGCCCAGAGGCCCATATGTATCAGAATCTGCCGGGGTTACAGGACCATGTCACTGAACTCAGCGATGGCGATCTCCGGTGTACCCCCGCTCGCTCTCGTGGTGCGGGAGAGGGCCGAGGTGTACGGGGTGAAACGGAGGAGGACACTTTATTCGCTGCCCGAAGACAGAAAATGCATGGTGCCGGTCGATTGGGTGACTCTCCCGCACCCGGCGTCCATGCGGCGTGAAAGCATCTGCGAGGAGGCGGGGCAGAACGCGCCGGACTTGAACGTCTACACAGACGGGAGCTTACTAAACGGCAAAGTCGGTGCCGCATTTGTGGTGTACAGGCGTGGGGCCGAGATCGCTAGAGGGAAGTTCAAGCTCGCGGACTACTGTTCCGTGTTCCAGGCGGAGCTGGTGGCTATGCGGGAGGCACTGAGGTGGGCGATTTCCAGTGGAACTACCGGGAAGGTGATCTGTCTTGAATCGGACTCGCTCTCGGGTCTGGCAGCAATGAGGGATCATAGAAGTCTAAACCCCATAGTTAGGGAGATTTTCCACATGGCTGACTGCATAAGAGAGCGACGGAACCGAATATCGTTCGCATGGGTTAAGGGACACTCCGGCAACGTTGGAAACGACAGAGCGGACGAGCTTGCGAGGGCGGCGGGAGCTTTGCGAGTGCAACCGGTCTATGACCTGTTTCCGCTGAGCTATGCCAAAATGCGCATCAGGCAGAAGACAGTGGAAGCATGGAACGCAGAATACAGTGGGGACTCAACCGGGAGCACTACCAAGAGGTTCCTCCCGACCATAACTCAGGCACTCCAATGCTCGAAAATTTGCTCTCCGACGTACGAAGTGTCACAGATTCTGTCAGGGCACGGAGCTATGAGAGCCTACTTGAAGCGGTTTAATCTGGTGACTGATGATTCCTGCCCCTGTGACGACACGACACCACAGACGGTGGACCACGTTCTATTCGAATGCCCCGCAGGAGAAAGGATGAGGCACAGGGCCGCGAAGACCTTGCGGACTAACATCCTGGACATAGAGACATTAAAGGCTGCATTGATTGACAAAGAGACAGTGGGAGTGGCGCAGGACTTCATGAGGAAGATCGTCAGACACATGATTAGGATGAACGAAAGACAGAACATGGGCACACAGGGAACACAATAGGTACACATAATCACTCTGGGGACAATGCCGAAGGAACAAACACCAGATCGGAAGGCCACTGGGCCGGCCACCCCGATTGAGTTTTCTGCGTTTTCTCAATCTTAGGGCAGATGCCGGGGTGGACACCAATAAAGACGTGCGCAGACGCCTTCCCACCCATCCCTGATTAGAGCCAAACAGACACAATAATACAAAGAACACTGACACCGCTGTCAGGGAACAAATAAAGGGGAAAATCCACGGCGAGCCAGTTCGCCGAGGTAAATAATAAAGAATAAAAAATTCGATCCCGCAACCTTGTACGCGATAAGCAAGGTCTCCCACATCGCAACTCTCACCTGATTCAACCTAACCTAACCTAACCTAACCTAACCTAACCTAACCTAACCTAACCAATTCGCAGGAAGTTGGGTCAAGCGCAGAGGCCCATGTGCATAAGGATCTGCCGAGGATATCGCACGATCTCGCTGAATTCAGCGATGGCCATCTCCGGCGTGCCACCTCTTGCTCTTCGAGTCCTGGAAGCAGCCGAACTGTACCGCGTGAAGCGAGGAGCCCCGCTATCGACACTGCCGAGCGACAGAGAATGCATGCTGCCGGTGAAATGGGGATCTCTCCCACATCCCGCGAAGAGGCATCCTGAAGATATTTGCGGGAAGGAAACACGCGACGACGAGGAATACAACATCTTCACGGACGGCAGCCTGCTGGATGGAAAGGTTGGGGCAGCGTTCGTGGTGTATAGAGAACGAGCAGAAATTGCCGTTAAGAAATTGAAACTGGCGGATTATTGCTCAGTTTTTCAAGCGGAGCTGATAGCGATAAAGTCGGCGGTCGACTGGGTCTATAAGAAAGACATATCCGGAACGACAATACGCATCGAGTCGGACTCGTTGTCGGGACTCACGGCAATGAGGGATCGCGCAAGCTTGAATCCGATCGTTAGGGAGATTTTCTCTCTCGGTGACCGGGTGAGAGATCGCGACAATATAATCTACTACCGATGGGTAAAGGGTCACTCGGGGAACCGAGGCAATGACAGGGCCGACGAACTTGCGAGAGCAGCGGGAGCGCTACGGGTGCAACCGTCATACGACAAGTTTTCAGTGAGCTTCGCTAGGAAGGCACTGAAGGACAAAACCCGGAACACCTGGAATGTGGAATATCTGACGGACACGGCGGGAGGAATGACGAAACGCTTCTTCAAGAGCATCGAGGAGGCGCGCGCATACGCCAAAATTAGCTCTCTGAGCTTTGAGGTGACACAGGCTCTCACAGGACACGGTGCATTCAGGCAATACCTTAAGAGATTTAGACTGGCAGACGAAGAAACCTGCCCATGCGACGACAGAACACAACAGACAGTCGAACATGTCCTGCAGGATTGCCCAGCAACCGAAAGAGTACGCTTTGAGGCACGGTGCAAACTGAACAGCCAGACCATGAGGATGGAGGATATTAGAAGTTGGTTGATCGACAAGGAGACCTCAGAAGCCATTCAATGCTACATTAAGACGGCGATCAATGTCATGGTAAGAATGAATGAAAGGGATAGAATGAACACAACGGACACTGACACAGGGAATAATGCCGAGGACTAAAGGTCACATCGGAAGGCCAGAGAGCCGGCCATCCCGACTGAGTTTACTGCGATTCCTCAGTCGTAAGGCAAATGCCGGGATAGGTTCCAAAAAAGACGTGCGCAGACGCATTCCTATCTATCCCATACACTGCAACACAGGGACAAAAGCACAAAATGTAGAGTAAACACAAGGAAAAAAAAAATAAAATAAATAAATCAAATCGTGCTGATAAGCCTTGTATGTAATAAACAAGGCGGCCAAAATCAACTCACTCAAAAAAAAAAAAAAAAACCTAACCTAACCTAACCTAACCTAACCTAACCTAACCTAACCTAACCTAACCTAACCTAACCTAACCTAACCTAACCTAACCTAACCTAACCTAACCTAACCTAACCTAACCTAACCTAACCTAACCTAACCTAACCTAACCTAGCCTAACCTAACCTAACCTAACCTAACCTAACCTAACCTAACCTAACCTAACCTAACCTAACCTAAGTGCTAAGTTACCAGTCACCCATAGGGCCAATAGCAGGGAATGCCAGTACAGTCAGAGACTGGAGAAACGGGCGTGCGAAGCGACCAACTATGTCTAACGCGCGCTCCGTTAGAAATCCGATTCGGGTGCACCAGGGGAACCTTCAGCGGTCGTCTCTTGCTCTGGATATGGCATTGCTGGATGGAACGGTGGACGTGTTTCTGTTGCAAGAACCTTACACCGGAGCTACTGGAAGAGCGAGGGGCTCGGGTGGCACCGTATTTCAAGCGGCGGGAACCGGGGTGGGAGACCCTAGCAAGGCAGCAATCGTCGTAAGATCAGACGATTTGAGGGGAGTTATGCTATCGCAGTACACCGACTCAAACTCCGTATTCGTCTTGACGCATTTCGGGGGACGCAGACTGATCTTCGGATCGGTTTACGTGGAACCCCGCGCAAGCCTCGATGGGATACTTGCCAAGATAGAAGAGCTATCATCCGTTTACAAAGACTGTCAGTTTGTCATTGCCGGAGATTTTAACGCCAAAAGTACATGGTGGGGAAGCAAAAGAACAGATGCTAGAGGGAACGCTATCACGGACCTGTGTGCTGCGCTGGGCTGGGTCATCCTAAACGACTGCGAGACTCCCACATTCGATACAATTAGAGGAGGCAAGAGACTGGTCTCCTATATCGATGTGACGATGTGTAGCGACGTGATTTCGGGAATGGTGCGAGACTGGTGGGTTGATACGTCCATGGCCAACTTTTCGGATCACAACCCTATCAAGTTCACTGTCGTTCCAGATCGCGAACAGAACATCTGGCCCAGCAGAACGAGGATATATGCGACGGGGAAAGCAGATTGGAGCAGATTCAGGCGAACATTCAGAAGTTCCATGGAGGACAAAGACGACGACTGGAACGAGGAAAAGTCACCGGAAGAGGTGGATAGAATGTGCGAGGCGGTCAGCAAAGCCATCCTGAATGCTTGCGACAAGACTATTCCGCGTTCCGGACCGCGTCAGAGGAGGCCTTGTCCCTGGTGGTCCGAAGAGCTGGAGAAGCTGAAGAAGGGCAAGATCGCAGCCAAACGCAAAATGCAAGGCTCCGGGGAGATTCGACGACCAATTATGCTAGCACACGACCTGCGGGCCAGGGAAGAATTCAGGGGGGCGGTACGAGCGGCCAAGACAGATAGCTGGAAGGACTATTGTAGAGTCCAGGACAAAGAAACGGTGTGGTCTATGATGAATAGGCTTACTGCACGACGAGATCTACCCATGCCGGCAACTATCAGAATCAACGGAAGAAGCTGCGGAGATGACACCGAAACTGCAGAAGCAACACTCCGACACTTCTTTCCGGATGATGATGTTGCGTCAGACACCGAGGACGACCGGAGAATTAGAGAGCTGACCACATTCCCGATGGACGCGGTGGACGAGCCACTGTTCACGGTCGCTGAAGTACAGTTGGCTGTCGATTATATCAGCTCAAGGAAGGCGCCTGGACCAGACGGAATGACGTCGGATATTTGTCAGCAGGCGACGAGAGAATGTCCAAGAGAACTGACAGCGGTCATGAACGCGTGTCTCGTAACTGGGCACTTTCCAAAGGCGTGGAAAGAATCTCGAGTTATACTCATACCCAAACAGGGGAAGCCTTCGGACGACGTCGGATCCATGCGACCCATTGGGCTGATCCCGGTGCTCGGAAGAGTTCTCGAGAAGCTCATAACGGGCCGACTGTCGTGGGTTCTTCAGAGCGCCGGGAGATTGAGTGACAAACAATATGGTTTCATGCATCATAGGTCAGCAGAAGACGCACTGAACAGAGCGGTGACTATTCTGAAGGAGGCTCAAAACAATAAGAAAGTAGCTCTGACCGTCTCTCTCGACATTAAGGGTGCGTTTGACCACGCTTGGTGGCCTTATTTGCTGCTGCAGTTGAGAAACAGGGGATGCCCGCGAAATCTGTACAGATTAATTTTATCATATCTAAACAATAGGACGGTGAGCCTCGTCTTCGGGAACGCAATAGTATGGAAAACAACCTCCTTGGGATGTGTCCAGGGATCGTCTTGTGGTCCATTGTTCTGGAACGTGATCGTGGACGAACTGTTGCAGGAGGAATTTGAAGACGGGGTGCATGTGCAGGCATTCGCGGATGACATCTTGCTGTTGGCGACAGGGCAAACACTAGCTGAGGCGGAGAACAGGGCAAACGCCGCATTGCGGACGATCAAAAATTGGAGCTCCAGAAGCAAATTGGAGTTCTCGGCCGAGAAGACGCTAGCGATGTGCGTAACGAGAAAAAAAATCGCTCGAGAGGCAGAACTCTTTATAGGCCCTTCAAAGATTAAGATGGTACAAAGTTTCAAGGTGCTCGGTGTCATTATCGACAAGAATCTGAACTGGGCAGAGCACGTTGATTCCGTCTGTCAGAAGCTTGGGAAACTATTTGGGAACGTCTCCCGGGCGGCGAGGCCCACATGGGGACTATCATCGGAAGTATTGCGGGTGCTGTACAGAGGGGCCTTAGAACCCATTGCTCTCTACTGTTTAAGCGTATGGGCGGAGGCGTGTAAGAGGAAGACTATACGCAGGAAACTGGGCCAGGCACAAAGATCTATGTGCATTAGAATATGCCGAGGATACCGCACGGTCTCACTCAACTCGGCCCTGGCCATCTCTGGTGTGCCTCCTCTAGCACTTAGAGTTCAGGAGGCTGCGGAGCTATATCACGTCAGGCGGGGTAAACAGCTTGCGTCGCTCCCGAGCGACAGGCTGTGCATGTTACCAACCAAGTGGGAAGCTCTCCCGCATCCCGCATCAAGACATCCGGAGGACATTTGTGGAGTAGACGACGCGGAAAGTGATTACAACATTTTCACAGACGGGAGTCTGTTGAATGGGAAGGTTGGAGCGGCTTTTGTGGTGTATCAAATGGGAGAAGAAATCATCGCAAAGAAGGTTAAGCTGGCGGACTACTTCTCTGTCTTTCAGGCTGAGCTAATGGCGATAAGGTCGGCCATTGAATGGACCCTTAAAAAAAACATCTCCGGAGCACGCATCCGAGTGGATTCAGACTCATTATCGGGGTTGACCGCAATGAGGGACTGCGCGAGCCTTAGCCCGATTGTGCGGGAGATTTTCTCTCAGACCGACAAGATAAGAGCTCGGAATAATCACATCTACTTCCGATGGATACGGGGCCACTCGGGGAATAAAGGCAACGACCGAGCCGACGAATTGGCAAGGCAAGCCGGAACCCTGAAGGTACAGCCTTTATATGACAAGTTTCCGGTGAGCTTCGCTAAGAAGACACTCAAGGAGATAACACACTGGAGCTGGAACGAGCAATATCTCAAAGACACGGCAGGAAAGAACACCAAGTGTTTTTTCAAAAACATAAGCGAGGCAATGTCATACGCCAAAACTCACTCCCAGAGCTTTGAGGTGACACAGGCTCTCTCGGGTCATGGTGCCTTTAGGTCTTACTTGAAAAGATTTGGTCTGTCGAAGGTGGACGGTTGTCCGTGCGACAACAGCGTTGCACAGACGGTTGAGCATGTGCTGCTAGAATGTCCGGCAACGGAATTGGAGAGACACAAAACAAGGTACCAACTAAACCGGGGAATACTAGATGTCGGAGACATTGGACGGATGCTGGGAGACAAAGAGACGTCGACAACGGTGGCAGAATACATAAGAAAAGCAGTGAAGGCAATAAACGCGATGAACGAAAGGGATCTCAAAAACACTACACAGGGAACGCAACAGGGACAATAAAGCCGAGGATTTAATAATCAAATCGGAAGGCCAATGTGCCGGCCACCCCGACTGAGTTTGCTGCGATTTCTCAGTCATAAGGCAAATGCCGGGGTGGGTCCCAATCAAGTCGTGCGCAGACGCTCTCCTACCCATCCTAACACATAAACATGAATGATATAATACAAATAACTCAGGCAAAACACACTGGGGAAAAGTTCCACGCGAGTAAGACCGCGCTGGAACCAATTAAAGGCGCTGATAAGCCCTGTATGCAATAACAGTAGGGCACTCACTTACAACTCAGTCCAAAAAAAAAAAAAAAAACCTAACCTTACCTAACCTAACCTAACCTAACCTAACGCGTAAGAGACTCGAGCGACAGCCTAGAATACACCTCGGCGACGCTAGGATTGCGATGGTGGATAGCTGCAGGATTCTGGGGGTCGTCTTCGACAAGCATCTCAATTGGTCCAAACATGTCGATATGGTGTGCCGGAAGATGACTACACTGTCGGGAATGTTGGCGAGAGCTGCCAAGCCTACTTGGGGCCTCTCTTCTGAGGTTCTCAAGCCGCTTTATGGGGGAGCACTTGAACCGGTGGCTTTATATTGTTCAAGCATCTGGGGGGAGGCATGCAAACGGAGAGCCACTCGGAGGAAACTAAATCAGGCCCAAAGACCTATGTGCATTCGAATCTGCAAGGGATACCGCACAATGTCCCTGAATTCGGCGATGGCTATCTCCGGCGTGCCTCCTCTTGCTCTCCGTGTGATGGAGGCGGCTGAGGTCTACGGGGTGAAAAGGGGTTGCTCGCTCTTCTCGCTGCCGGAAGACAGACTATGCATGATGCCTGTCAGGTAGGAGACGTTTCCGCATCCGGCATCCCTCCGCCGGGAGGAGATCGGTGGAGGGGGCGAGGCCCGGGAGGCAGATATCAACATCTATACCGATGGGAGCTTGCTGGATGGTAGAGTCGGAGCTGCGTTCGTGGTCTTTTGCCGGGGGGAAGAGATTGCCTCCAAAAAACTTAAACTCGCGAGTTACTGCTCGGTTTACCAAGCAGAACTCGTGGCAATAAGGGAGGCAGTCAGATGGGTGCACTCAGGCGGAAAAAGGAACGGCACAATACATCTGGAGTCCGACTCCCTCTCAGGACTAACAGCCATGAGGAACCACTTAAGCTTGAACCCGATTGTGCGGGAGATTTTTTCCCTGGTAGAGAAGGTCAGGGACCGCGGAAATGCCATCACGTTCTCCTGGGTGAGAGGCTATTCTGGGAACCCCGGGAACGACAGGGCGGACGAATTTGCCAGAGCCGCGGGGGGCCTGCGTATGCCACCCGTCTACGACAGGTTCCCGATCAGTTTCGCTAAAAGAAGCATCCATGAAAAAATGACAGCTGAGTGGAACAGCGAATACGTCGGGAGCACGTCGGGTGGCAAGACGAAGAGATTCTTCGCAACAATATACCAGGCGCTACAATATTCAAGAGTCAACACTCCCACGTTCGAGGTGACACAAGCCCTGTCGGGCCACGGGGCAATGCGCAGCTACCTGAAGAGGTTTGCCATCGAGACGGATGGATCATGTCCTTGCGACGACCAGACGGAGCAGACGGTGGAACATATCTTGATTGACTGCCCGCCAACCGAACGAAAGAGGTTCCAAGTGGCGACACTTATGCACTTGGATGCGGTTGATCGTGACGTCCTATCAGCCGCCTTCTTGGATGCAAAGACCGCAGCCGTGGCAAAGAACTATGTTACGGAAGTTATAAGGAGCACAAAAGCCATGAATATTCGGCAAAACGCATTGGCGCTGGAGTCTGCAAGTAACGTAGTACACACGAACACTAACAGGGAATAATGCCGAGGGAAAAAAAAACCACATCGGAAGGCCGCGTTGCCGGCCATCCCGACTGGGTTTGCTGTGATTCCCCAGTCGTAAGGCAAATGCCGGGATGGGACCCATTTAAGCCGTGCACAGACGCATTCCTTCACATCCCGCACACATATCTGGACAGACACACACGTACATGAAACATAAAACACAGAACAGCGAGAACAGGGAAAACAAAAAAGGGGAAAAATCCTTGGCGACACAGTTCGCTAAGGATTAAAAGCCAATACGATCCCGTAACCTTGTACGTGATAAGCAAGGTAGCTTCCATCACAACTCCACTCCAAAAAAAAAACCTAACCTAACCTAACCTGTAAATGATGCAAAAGGATGCCACTATGTAAATGGTGCAAAAGGAGGGGATGCCCGTGGTGGAACCAGGAGCTCATGGGCCTCAAAAGGAGCGTAATTATGGCGAGACGTTACGTCCGCAACTCTTGCAAATCCAGCAGGATAGCAGTCACGCTCCCGAAATACCTGGAATTGAGTGATCAATTCAGGGCAGAGGTTTTTAGGGCTATGACGGAGAGCTGTAAAAGCGATTTCCAACTTCAAGATAGGGAGACTGTTTGTCCTGGAACACTTCTACCCGGATGATTACAGCACTTCTGAGTTAGACGAGCATGCGGCCATAAGAGTTGATGCTGCCAAGCTTCCTATGGCGGTGGATGAGCCAGCTTTTGCGGTCGAAGAAATAGCAAGAGTAATCGCGGGAATGAACCCTTCAAAGGCACCTGGGTCTGATGGGTTTACGGTGAATATTTTGGCTAGACTCAACATGGAGTTTCCGAGGCTAATTTGTGACCTTGTGAATGCGTGTCTACGCATCGGTCACTTCCTGACTGCCTTGAATAATGCTCTGGGGATGCTCATACCGGCTAGAAGAGACAAGAAAATTTCCATTGCGGTATCCCTCGACATAAAGGTTACTTTCGATGGTCGTTTGTCAAAGTCCAGCTTCTTTAGACTGCATGTCCGAACAATATATACACGCTTATCCGGAGCTGCCTGCAAAACAGAAGCGTTTCAATGTCACTGTTGGGTGCGACGTGGAGTAAGTCTGCAACCAAAGGATGTGTGCAGGGATCTGTGTGTGGTCCCAAATTCTGGATCTTATAGTGGATGACCAATTGATGACCATATGCAGACGGAATTTGGGGTCAACGTTCGGGTGCAGGCATTTGCGAACAACGTCATTTTGATTTTTACTGGCGAGAGCATGGGGAGTGTGTGAGAAAAAAAAAAAAGATGCTTAAGCGATTAAAACAAGTTTCGAAGCGGTAAGATTACTCCTTCGTGTTTAATTACGGTTTGAAAGCATTTAGTACGGGAATCAGGTACAAGATCCTCAGGGACCTTATACCTGACTTGTACCATTATTGAAAGAAATTGTAAATGAATTGTATTTGCCGTGCCGAAGAATAATAAATCGGTCCTGCTGTTGTATACAATGCATTAAAGTTGTTCGGTAGATAGTGAAACCGATAATCGAAAGCCAATGGTCATTCTGGACTATAATGCCCATAAATATGGGGTGGACACAATGGATCAGATATAATAAGTCTAACATCTAAGATCATATATAATAGACCTCAAAAATAATAAGTCTCCAGGACATGACGATATCCCTGGTGAGTTACTTAAGTACGGAGGAACTGAACTAACCACTATGATCCATACCATCGTGGAGAAAACATGGGACTCAGAAACTGTACCAGACGATTGGAGGACTGGAATCATATGCCCACTCCACAAAAAAGGTGATACAATGCAATGTGCCAACTACCGAGGAATTACCCTACTGAATGCATCATATAAAGTCTTTGCCGGTGTCCTGTTCTCCAGATTGCTGCCGTACGCTGAAGACCTGGTAGGCCAATATCAAAGCGGATTTCGTCCGGGGAGATCCACTACAGATCAGATGTTCACTCTCCGTCAAATATTGGAAAAAACCCTAGAGTATAATGTCGATACACACCACCTCTTTATCGATTTCAAAGCTGCATATGACAGCATTAACCGCTCTCAACTCTATGCGGCCATGAAGGACTTGGGTATTCCTAACAAGCTCATAAGGATGGTTAGACTCACTATGAACCAATCACAATGTAGAGTCCGGATTCAGAATGATATCTCAGAACCATTTTACACAATGAATGGACTGCGTCAAGGAGACGCACTAGCTTGTCTACTTTTTAATATGGCTCTAGAGAAGTGTGTAAGAGAATCCGGAGTACAGACAAATGGGTCAATTTTCTACAAATCAAGCCAAATACTGGGCTACGCGGATGATATTGACATTATTGGTAGATCCCCACAAGCAATGATGGAGACATTTGTTCAGTTGGAGAGGGCCGCAAACAGAATGGGACTTTGCATCAACTCCGATAAGACCAAATATATGATAGCCACTAAAGCACCCCGTAATAACCAGACACCTACCACGATTAATATAAGTTCTCATACAATAGAACGTGTAAACACCTTCACCTACCTGGGATCCATAGTGACAAGTGTTAATGATGCATCTATCGAGATTAAACGTCGAATATTCATGGCAAATAGATGCTTCTTTGGTCTGAGAAAACACCTTATATCTCGGTTGTTGTCCAGAAGGACAAAACTTACCATTTACAAGACACGACCTGTCCCCACATATGGGTCTGAATGCTGGGTATTGAGTAAGAAGAACGAATCTTCCCTTCTAATATTTGAAAGAAAAATACTCAGAAAAATATTCGGACCCATACAGGAAAATGGATCTTGGAGAGTGAGATATAATGAGGAGTTATACAGCATATACAAAGAGCCCAACATCATAAAACACATCAAAATTGAGAGGCTACGTTGGGCGGGGCATGTAGCAAGAATGGGAGAAGAGGAAATGCCTAACAAAGTACTCTTCTCCAAGCCCCAAGGAAGACGTAGCGTGGATAGACCGAGGCTTAGGTGGATGGATGGGGTGCAGAATGATGCAAACGTGATTGGCATCAGGGGCTGGAGGAGTGCATCCCAGGATAGGGGGGAATGGCAGCGACTGCTGGAGGAGGCCGGGGCCCACAATGGGCTGTAGCGCCATTGATGATGATGATGATGACAATGGATCAGATGCTTTGCACTTATTCATGCAAACGTTCAACAAATCGTTGGCCGCTTGCAGCGTTCTACAACATGATAGATATTGCTGCATTGACCGCATTCGTAATTTACCATGAGAGAAAGCCTGTTAAAAAAACAGACAAGCGACGTTTGTTTTTGCAAATATCGAAGAACGAGCCACCAACACACGCATAATGTGCTATCCCAAAAGTCGAATTGCTATGGAAGCATTTGATGTAAAGGTAAAGTTGAAATTGAATATTGAAACGCACAAAAATAAAAAATAGAAATACATCTTTTATTTTTTTATATATTCCGGTAGTAGCAAGACCAACATCAGGAGCTGCACCTTCATTTGCACCCGTACGAATCGGCCATCATGTCAGTTATATCGTGCGCAGAACGGACGCCAGCGCAAAACCAGATCATATTGCTATACCTGCAATAAAGCGGTTTGTACTGAGCATTCAGCATTATTGTATCAGTGCGATACCTGCATTCTTGCGTTAGCTGACCATGAATAAGCAGCACAATAATACATTTATTACAAGTTTTATTTTTTACCTTTCAAATAAAACCTGAATTACCAAAAAAAACTACTTTTTTGCCTCTATACTTACATTTTATCCTTCTATATACATTTAGGCACTTTATACAACCATAAACTAACATACAAAACCATCAAGACACACCTGATAATACCATAAAAAATTTTGACAGTCCCTAGGGACCTTGTCACTTTTTTAACGCCGCCGGGACTGTCACCGATCGGAGGGTTACAAGATTTCATTTACCGGAGTCCGAGTATTGCTTGTGCGGCGAGGATGTGGTGCAGGACGTGATGCATGTCTTGTTGCAGCACCCGACGTAGGTGTATAGGCGCGGGACCCTGGAATGCGAGATGGGGGTGCAGTGGCTAAAGCTGGACATAGTTAGGAATGGGTTTTCGTTCAAGGATGAGGTAAACGTAGTGTCTAAGTACATCGAGGAGGTGGTAAGATCAATATATACACTAAACAGGGGAAATAATGCCGAAGGACAGATCCCATATCGGAAGGTCAAAGTGCCGGGCACCCCGACTGAGTTTTCCGCACTTTTCTCAATCTGAAAGCAAATGCGGGGTGCGTCCACGTGAAGATGGGCGCGAACGCAATCCTTCCCTCTCCACAGTGACAGACACATACTGTGAGTTGTCCTTTACACTTCGTCGTTGGTACTATAATCATTTCAAAAATTTTTTTTTGCTTATACATATTCAAAATGCATTTGGACCCAGACAACATTTTACTAATTGCAATAATTATTTTTACCTAGCTGCAAAATTATCTTTGTCATAATCTCTTTGTTATTTTCCATTAACCTTTCCTTAGACAATTCAAAGATTTTGTTGTTTTTAAATAACCTTTTTTCAGAATATTTAAATAACTGTTCCTCAAAAACCAGTTTCAAGCAGAACAGATCGGTCCAAAAGAACTTTGATTTTTTTTCTAGAGATCGTACATACACATTATCATGCCGCGTCCTTTACAATCTAGGCAGAGAGGATAGATCTCCGTTTTTTTTATTTCTTAGCACATAAGTTTCGCTTCTTCTACATTCATACATCTCATCGTGTACAATCTAATGTTATCATATTTTCACTTTACCTTTTTTTATTCTGGTAGATTTGATTCCGTCAAGTTTTTCTTAGTCTATGTTTTCCACGTCCACCGCATTTCTGATTTATAAACTTGCTTAGTCAACGGTTTGTCATTCATTCTCTATATATCCAAACGATATTTACGTTATTTTCTTCATCTTACTTAACCTTTTGCTTCCGGTGCTAAAAAATCGGCGCGTTCCGGTGCTGTGTATTCAATACACATGTAAAAATCAGCGATTTAAAATCGGAAAAATAAGAATATTCATAGCCAATCGCTTAAATTAACAAAATTTTAAGTTAAAAGTGATAATAGAGACCACCTCGTGTGAATGCCTGCGAGCTACTGAGACTGAACTCGGAACACTAAAAATGTGTATGTTATATCTCGAAAGAAGAAACAACTGCGAACTGAGATTCTATTCTTGCGTTCCCATATACCGAATTAGAGTGAAAGTGAGACGTCAATAGCGTCACTTCCTCACCCATAGTGGTTTTTAGAATGAATATACCTACGTCATACGCTGCCACACGTTTGATTGTATTGGTGAATTTATTCCCGATTTTCACAAAATATCTGATGTGGCCGATAAGTGCTAATTATTAATAATATTATTTTTTCATTCAATGCGTAAATGTATAACAGAGGAATACCTAAATCTGAACCCAGTATTTATTATATTTAAAGAGATATTAAAGTTTTTAGAAGCAATGGGTACTAGTTACACATCACAGGAAAGGAAGGGTTAAAATAATTATACTGTCCATACATTACTTTCTGATGTCTTCATTTTGCCTTCTTTTATACATTGTCACTGATTTTTTTCTTTGTGCACGAATCTCCGCAGCATTAAACTTCTTTTTTTATTTCTTCTACTCAGTCCAAGCTTTACTTTTATAGATTGAGGTGATGAATATCGTCATTGTTATCACTTTTGATATGAAGCGAATCGTTGCTAGTTATTTTTGAATGTTTCAAATAATGCAAAAAGAACTTGACCATTGGTATTTTCCACGCAGAGTGTAGTATGTTATGTACATATATAATAAATATTGATTGTCTGATAATAACAAAATGACAATGTTTTTGGGATGTGTTAGGTTAGGTTAGGTTAGGGTAGGTTAATTGCAATAAAATTGTTTATTTAATAAATATTATATATATTTTGTTTTTTTTTTAACTTCTTTTTTCTGATTTACAATAAAATTTATTGCCATAATTCAAAACAATTATAAATACTCATAAAAATATCTTCATCTGGAAAAACTCATTTGCGATTGAACATTACAACGAGGAACATTTTAAATGAGGGAGATCTGAAATCATCCAAAATTACACAAGTTGATTTTTATACAACGAAATGAGAGCCGAATCATTAAAAACATTTCCTTGTTGTATCGTAGTGTTTTTCTTAATATTGGAACTAAAAATGGTAGATTGTTTATTTTACATAACATTTTAAATTCATTTAATATAAAATTTCACACATTTGGACAATAAAAATTGACGCTTCATAATTATATTTAAAATTTATTGGCACTAAGTTCATATTGTATTCTGACAATATTGGTAGACAGTTCTTTTCATCGAAATCGCGGCACGCGGCAAGTCGAATTCTACTTTGATCGGAATAATGTTAGCACACTGGAATCGCGGCACATTTACAATACTGTTCAAGCTGTTCCCGGTCGAGGGTGTTGGGATGTCGGGATGTCGGGAGGGCGAGTCACGCGGCAACGGGACTAGGTGCGGCGGGGCTTACACGTCGCTCTCTTGCGCGGCCGGCAACGGTGCCCTCGTGGTTACCACTTCCCGCCCGGCGCGTCCTGTACACATCTGCAAGTATATTATTATAGTTATATTATTATTTACATACATCCGTCCCGCCATTTTATTATTTTATTGTCACTTACGAGTAGAGAGGACAGAGCGTCAAATGTTTCTATCATAACACATCTTTCTTCGTTTTTTTCATATCCATAATTTGGTTCTGTGTATTTTACCCTTCATCTTCCTTTTCTTAAAATTGGATCCACTCGGTTCAACCATACTTTTACGGTTATTGTCTCATGTCTCCCACTAGTGTTTACTTTATCGATTTGTTTGGTTAGTTTCTCGTCACCCGTCCATTCATTTAAACATGTCGAAACTACCTCAACGTACTATTTTCCATCTTGCTCAGTACATAAGCTTTTAACTTATCATACATATATCCTGATGTGAACTCTATATATGATATATGTAGGTATATATTACACACATACGAACTTTCTTCGCTCTTTCGCACAAATATTTCCGCTCAACATATTATGTTGGTTTTCTAGATTTGTTAAGTCAGTGTTAGGCAATTTTGTTTCATTATGTATAGGTACAGGTACAGGTACCTAAATATCATTAAATAATGAAACTTTTTGTCTGGTACTTTTTTATTCGAGTGTGACTGAACTGAAAATTTAAATGCATCAAACAATTATTCGTAAAGTTTTTAATATAATGAAACTATATCATAAATTGAACGTCAAAATAATATGCAGTGTAAGCCAAGATGTAGTGTAAGCCAAGATGTGGTGTAAGCCAAGATGTAGTGTAAGCTAAGAGATTTGAGTAAAATATTTGATAATGTGTCACATATTATTATGCTATTACTCGTGTAGAGGTTTTACTTTTTGCCGACAAAAAATATTCAAAGTTATAAGTAATTCTACTGATTGTCTTAAATTACGAGAAAATTCAAATAAACTGCTATGTACAATTATGTAAAATGGTGTACCACATACGAATCGTACTTAAATCTGAATAAATGTGAGTCCGTTAGTTTTTGTAGAAATAAAAATCCAATTAAATAAGAGTATTCGCTCGATCAGTATAAATTGAAACGCGCCTCTAAGAATGACCTATGAATTATTTGTACCTTCAAAGAACTGATCAAGATTTTTCCAATTTCCGAGCATTAAAACTTTTACACTGCCCTGTGGTGCTTAGGCGCACAGAAGTCAACTCATCAATATTGTATTTTCAATACATGCACAACCCTTAGAACGCGTAAAAACAAATTTCTAAGATTTAATATTTTCAAACTACCACATGAATAGAAAATTGGCTCTATTTGTTAAATGCTATGAAACTTTGTGACAGAAGACAAATACTACTATACAAAATATCCGATAAAATACCCTATTTGTTAAACATTATGAAACTTTAAGACAGGAAAAATATCCGATATAGTACTATACAAAATCCTTCCCTCAGTGATTGATGCACCTCACATGCTCGCAAGCATTTCATTTCGTATTCTCACTAGATCCACAAGACAGCACATTTTCTAGTATACCGAAAATCATTACACTAATTATAAAATCAACTCCTTTACAATTCGTATGCAAAGACTTGAAAATGAGTTTGGCAACAATTTAGATATTTTTACAAGCTTTGTGCTTTCAGAATAAATAGTTACAAACTTTGTGCTTTCCCTTATCAATGGTAATGCTATGTTCTGGAATTTCAAAGTTATGTCATTCAAACACCAAAGTTATGTCATTCAAACACCAAAGTTATGTCATTCAAACATCAAAAACACTTACTGAGCTTCAAATACCGAATACTTAGAAAGACATTTAGTCCAAAACAGGCTGCAAGAGACTCAATAATTATTCACACAGTATCTAATTACTAGAAACATGGTGTTTTAAAAGTTGGTATGTGATATCCCAGTTGACACGGTCAATAAAGATCCATCGTACAAGCCCAACAATCCATGGGAAAGCCACTTGACAGACTGAGAGAAAGGATTTTAGATAACGTGCAGCAAGATCTTAGGAGAATGGGAGGGGAAAGGCAGCGACTAATCGGCATGGCAATAAACTGTCCGGGAGACAGGCGGGAATTCATAGTCCATTTTTAGCAATTAATACTAAATTTTAAGAATTCTCTTACTGTCAAATCAAGTATTTCAAATTTAATTACGTAATATTTTGTCATAGCTTTCTTAAATTTGGGAGTAACATGGTTTCGTTACCTCACTTTATAGTTTGCAGCGTGTGAAGTGCGACTGTGAAAACAAATCAGTTCAGTTCAGTTAGATTCTACCTCATGCCGCGCTGTAATGGGGAACAAAACAAGCTCTCACCCAGCGCAATCGAAATGAATTAGGGGTGCGACGTCACTTGTGTTAGTGATAAATAAAGAACTGATAAAAACAATTCTTCTACCGGTACTGATGATACTGATAATACTCTACTCGTACGAGTTATGCAATTAATATCTGTGCTGTATGCTGGGCTATGAATTCGGGCCTAAAACTCGGCCAGGAATTGTTTGAACAAGATATTAAAAATTCTGCGTAGTATTGTGCAGCAATCGAGACTAACGGGTACTGGTCCGGCGGAGAGGAGGGTCGGTGGGGCGCGTGAGTAGGGTGGCGGCCGAGGCAGTGCGGAGCTCGAGTCCACTCCCGGCCCTGCCCCTGCGCTCACAGCAGCCGTCTCCAGCGCTAGACTTCCTTCCATCGTCACTTTGTATTCATTTCCTTTTAAACATTAGAAACATTATATAAATCTATCAATATATAGTTATGTTATAGCTATGTGCATAAAGTGTTGTTTTGTTTTTTGATGCCATACTCTGGTGTATGGTCGAAGAAGCCGTTTTATTACCGAGGCCTTCTTCTGGACTTGGCTGATTTTTTTATTTAGCAGCTTCACACAATTCAATTTCAACATTGAGCTTCCAGGTACTTATAAAGTGTTATTCGCGTTACAATTTAAGAAAATCTTCTGGTTTATAATATAACATTTTACAAATATTTTTAAAAGTCATAAGGAAGCAGAATATAATTGAAGATTTTATAGGTTTAAAAAAAACAATAATTAAAATATTCAATTACAGGCCATACTGGATTAGAGGCCATACTCGATTACAGGCCATACTGGATTACAGGCCATACTCGATTATGGTTCACCTCGGATTTTTTGCAGACAGGTATCTAAATATATTTTTAATTGGTTGGAAAAAATACTCATAAGTTTGATATATTCTTGTTAATAAACCAAACGTTTTCCCTGGTCCAGTTGTCACGATACCTAGTTTCCAGCCCGAGAGGGTGGTAAAAAAAATCAGCCCGGTTTTCCCTTAACGCCTCATTACCAAGTTTCTGGTTGGCGGACCGAGATTACCACATAAAAATGGGCTTACCAGGCTATTACTGGTAGGAAAAAAATGTGCGAGTAACTTTCATGTGTAAAATGTGTGAATACCTTTGTTTAAAGGGACGACATCTGGATTTTTATCATCATGAAGTTGTTGTTGCAGTTCAGAGCGCGCGTTTTTATATTTGTTCACTGAAATTAATATACAACAACATGGTTAGAAATGTTATATTTTTATTCATTAAAAGGTCTAAAAAAACTATATAAAAATGCTCTCTAAACCATATAGCATTGTTTAGAGAGCGCACTCTCTGTTTAAAGAGAAAATCAAAACACAAAAGAACAATGAAGATTACGAGATTACTCTCACAATCAAACAAAACGGCTAACGAGTAAACCAAAACCTGAAGCCGACCTATTCGTGAATCTTTACAATCTCTTCGCTATTTTATTCAAAATCAAGTTACTATTTCCACTCTCAACTACTGGTACTAGCCACTATTACCTACATGTCACTTTACTAATCATTCTTCCTTTCTAGCATTCTAATACCGCACCAAGTGTACCTTCTTTACTTTGGTTATCATCGAAGCATTCATCGCTCATTCTTTTTGAGTGGCCGAATCATCTCAATGGTCCTTTTTCATATTAAGAACTACAAGTACATCTTACTTCGATCCGTTTTTCTTCATGATCTCTTTCTTATTTATTCTGTCGTGTATTGTTATTCCACACATAATGCACAACGCTCCCAGTTTCGCTACATTTACTTTGCATTCATCACTGTTTGCCACGTTGAAGTTTTGCTTGCATATCCTCAGTGCATATTGATTATTGAATATTATTTGAAGTTATACATTTCTAATTCCGTGTTAATGGTTACATGTGTCGCTTATAAGGTGTGAAAGACAGCGCAGATGGAAGGCTGCTTAAGGCTCGGTATACAATACCTGTGTAATTGGAGTGCGCACGCTGCGAGCGGGAACGCACGCGCAGTGCCAAGAGTGCCAAAAGTGCGAGTAGCAGTAAGGCCGCCAGCGTGCCCCCGCATACCCCTGCCATCCAGCCCACGTCCAGCGCGCCGGAGCTCTCGTCTGGAACATTATTTCAAACGTTGCCTCGATAAGAAATCGCTGACAAATTAATGTATTGTCTCTTTAATATGAAACCGTAAACAGTCCCGCAACCTCTCCATATCTCGCTAAAAATGATCCATGTCTTTCCGATCATGGACTGACGCTACGTTCAAGCTGATATTGCGTTTCAACATTTCCAGATCATTGTTTATTATTTTTCATGTTGACATTGTGCTGTCCAAGTCTTATTCTAGAAGCAGTTGCCAGCAGTTGAAATTGAATTGTTGCCAAGAGAGAAGAGAGTAGAAAGAGAAAACAAGAAAAATGACAATATTACACATGTGGTGAAGGTAATATGTTAATCCCCACCATGTCTTAAATATTTTCATGGTAAGTGTATCATGGAAATTGTGGGATGGACTGTTAAGTTCTTGAAGTGGTGCAGTGTGCCGAATACTTACTCATTTGGTTACTCATGTGCGTAATATGGTTATGGGCGACTCGTAATCAGGTCTCAAACGCAAATGAGGAACTTGGATGTCCACATAATAAGGTTTCAAAAGTGAAAGTACTCGTATTTAGTCTCAAAATTAAAATTGGGCGCATGGATTAACTCATAGTTATGTAATAAACTAAAATAAGGTAGATACTAAAAAGTAAGGTATGTGGATATTCTCGTAATTGGATCTAAAACTTATCAAGTGAATGAGAACTTTTGACAAAAGAATTATTTTTATGTAAAATAAAACCTGGAAAGCTTCCTGCCGTGCAGCGTTCTCTTCCAAACAATCAGGTTCCAATCGGAGCCGTAATCCCCGGGTTCGGAGGTTTGAAGATTAGCATACTCGTATGTTTTTACCAACAAGTCTATAGTATAGAACAATATATAGTCATATTTACGAGTATAGTATATGTCCTCAGGATAATAAACAAGCAAAAGCCAAGTTTATCGGGTCACACAAACTGGGGTTACAGGCAACTAATCCACATTAACACATGTTTAAATTGTTCATTCGAAATAAATCGCTTTTGTCCGTCTTATTTTTTCCCGTATTTTGTATAAGTATAAAATAAATTCGTCATGTCAAAAGTATAAAATAAGATTTTTTAATAAGTGAATGTAAATACCCGTTCTTTTTTCCGCAAGTTCCAAAGTATACGCATCCAAGGAGAGTGAAGGAGAACGACCGCGGGAATTGTGCGCGTAGAGGAGCAAGCGCAGGGCGCGGCCAGCGCGCAACCCACCAACCAAGAAGCTAGGTCGGCCGGAGGACATGTTGACGAGCAGTCGTTCCTCGCGCGTGGCGCGCTCCCAAACCTCGAGCTGGAAGCGCTGCGGTAGCCCACCATCCCAGCCCTCTTCACACGCTACCTCGAGTGCGGCGCTTGTCAGGTTCGCCAACGAGCAGTTAGCCGGCGCGTGCGGCCGCGCAGCCGGCAGAAGTGTGAGCGCGCACGGTTCGGCCTGCTTGCCTACCAGATTGCTGGCCCAGCACAGTGCCGTGCCGTAGTCCAAGTCCGAGAGCGGCGTGAAAGAGAGCGTGGACCGCGCCGGCTCGGCACTCCACGTGAACCTCTCGGCGGCCACGGGTAGCAGCTGGGCCGAATTGTTGAGCGCCCACGAGAAGGAGTCCGGAGGTGGCACCGCCTCCACCTCGCATATCAGCTGCACACGCTCTTGCCGCCCGACGCCGTACGACCGCCGCAATTCACTCGAGCAAACCGGTTTAACTGGAAATAAAATAAGATTTTAATAACACAAAGTATAGTTAAAAACTAAAATTATGTTAAAAGTTGCTCATTCCACATTTCGCCTAACCAGGCGGTTCGGTTCCCTTTGACATATTAAGATTGGCGATGTGTATCTAGACGCATCAATTGAAATTTTGGGATAAGTATTGACTATACTACCGCACGTTATGAGGCATCAATACATACACACATCTAGTGCACAACCACCATTGTTTATTTATTTATAAGTAAACGATTCAATGCGCCTTATTATAAAAATAACGAAAAATATAAAAGAGCCAGTAATGAGTGTAATATAAATAGAGCGCATCAAACATACTCGTATAAACGGAGGGAGATTAATTCAGTCGGCGGGTGCACTATACAAGTACGAGTAGTTGGAGAAAGTCAACTTCCTACAGTAAAACGGAGGGAGATTAATTCAGTCGGCGGGTGCACTATACTCGTACAAGTAGTTGGAGAAAGTCAACTTCCTACAGTAAAACGGAGGGAGATTAATTCAGTCGGCGGGTGCACTATACTCGTACAAGTAGTTGGAGAAAGTCAACTTCCTACAGTAAAACGGAGGGAGATTAATTCAGTCGGCGGGTGCACTATACTCGTACAAGTAGTTGGAGAAAGTCAACTTCCTACAGTAAAACGGAGGGAGATTAATTCAGTCGGCGGGTGCACTATACTCGTACAAGTAGTTGGAGAAAGTCAACTTCCTACAGTAAAACGGAGGGAGATTAATTCAGTCGGCGGGTGCACTATACTCGTACAAGTAGTTGGAGAAAGTCAACTTCCTACAGTAAAACGGAGGGAGATTAATTCAGTCGGCGGGTGCACTATACTCGTACAAGTAGTTGGAGAAAGTCAACTTCCTACAGTAAAACGGAGGGAGATTAATTCAGTCGGCGGGTGCACTATACTCGTACAAGTAGTTGGAGAAAGTCAACTTCCTACAGTAAAACGGAGGGAGATTAATTCAGTCGGCGGGTGCACTATACTCGTACAAGTAGTTGGAGAAAGTCAACTTCCTACAGTAAAACGGAGGGAGATTAATTCAGTCGGCGGGTGCACTATACTCGTACAAGTAGTTGGAGAAAGTCAACTTCCTACAGTAAAACGGAGGGAGATTAATTCAGTCGGCGGGTGCACTATACTCGTACAAGTAGTTGGAGAAAGTCAACTTCCTACAGTAAAACGGAGGGAGATTAATTCAGTCGGCGGGTGCACTATACTCGTACAAGTAGTTGGAGAAAGTCAACTTCCTACAGTAAAACGGAGGGAGATTAATTCAGTCGGCGGGTGCACTATACTCGTACAAGTAGTTGGAGAAAGTCAACTTCCTACAGTAAAACGGAGGGAGATTAATTCAGTCGGCGGGTGCACTATACTCGTACAAGTAGTTGGAGAAAGTCAACTTCCTACAGTAAAACGGAGGGAGATTAATTCAGTCGGCGGGTGCACTATACTCGTACAAGTAGTTGGAGAAAGTCAACTTCCTACAGTAAAACGGAGGGAGATTAATTCAGTCGGCGGGTGCACTATACTCGTACAAGTAGTTGGAGAAAGTCAACTTCCTACAGTAAAACGACAATAGTACAAAATTACTCAACAAAAATTATTGGGTTTTAAAACATCTATTCTCGATTTTTTTTATTACACGCACGGTCGATGCTTACTTTAAAATACTAACATCTATAATAATTTTATAAACTTAGTCGATGTATTAAAGCCCCTTTAATAAACAAAAAAATAAGCAGTAAAATACTTATCAAAACAAACCACAAGACAGATTATTTCTCAGATTTGAAAAGAAAACAGGTGCCCTTAGAAAGATGATGGGAATCAGGTTATATAATCACGTGACGATTAAAATAGCCTGATTTTTAATACAGCGACAGCTATAAACTCAACCGACCGGAAGCGTTTTTCTGATGAAAATGTGTAATGGAGTAAGTAAAAGAGAGGGGCTTGCACTGACACATGACCTGCAAGTGCACGGGCAGCGAACGCGCGTCTCCCTCCACGTTGGACGCGCTGCAGGAGTAGGCCCCGGCAGCGGCACGGCTCACCCCGCGTAGCACCAAATTTCCGCCCTGCACTGTCACACCCGCCTTGGCGTCTGCTACCAGCGGCTTGCCCTGCAACACATCAATGGGTCAGTAGAGTTAATTGGTAATATGTTCTAATTATTCTCTCTCATTCGTTTATTCCTTTGGTACTCCTCGAGATATCTGAATTTATCAAGTAAACATGTTAAAGAGCGTGTCCGGGAAAAAATATTTTCGTTGATCCCTGTAATCGAGTCTTCGAATTAAGCACCATTGGAGTAAGGAAGTAAGTAACAGTTCACCATTGCACGTATTGAAAATACTACTACACGCGAATAGGCAACAATAGTCGCACACGTCTATCACGTGCGCGTGATGTTACCAAAGCAACTCCGTAACCTGACTAATACCATATTTTTTATTTAATTTTATTTTTCGGGTACCATTGGAGATCAAACCCGAAATCTTCAAGTGGAAGACTATCGTCTTACCGACCGAGCTACAAAGGTTGTCATAGTACTTGTAATGTCAGTCCGTGGTATCAAAGAGCAAAGCACTAACGTTGTGTTCCCAGAGCAGCTTGTAAGGGGGCGGGTGTGCCAGCACGCTGCACTCGAAGTACACGTCATCCCCCTCCTCGATATCATGCGGGTTGAGCTTGGCGCCGAGGCTCAAGTTGACGGACGGCGGAACTGCAACATAACATATGATCGGACACATAAGATATATTTAAATGCATTCAATGACGTTCCTTAAACAAACTAACCATTGCTATTGTCATTTATCTGTTTGGTCGAAACTTGTCCTTGTTGTCGGATAAGATTTTTAAATGAGTGGTGTCAATCCTTCACTTACGTATTTTGCCCATGTTAACAAAGTAGTAATATTCACTAATAAACATCAAATTTCTTCCACGTCAATCAAAATATACTCGTTACATCGATATTCTAATTTGTAAACAGGTTAAGTCTTTAGACATTTAGCACAAGCTCAACATCGAAAACTTTTATGGAACGATCATATAAATCATACTGTTTCAGTCTGTGAAAGACACGTCGCTTCCTTCAGGACAGTCTCCAGGGTCTGGTGGGTGGCACGGGACGCTCGTTCTTCTATTTTGAAGCTATTTTATAACGCTTTTGTGCGTAGTCATTTAGACTACAGATGTTTTCTTTTGGGAACCCCTCCCCCTCCCTTTCCCACAGTATTTGGAATTAAGAATTAGCATAGTCGTGCTCGTATTGAATTCAATATCTCATTCAATATTTCATTATTTATCCCTAGAATCGTCGAGTGCCCCGAAATCGATAAAGTAATTCATCTTCCTCCGGCCATTGTTAATACGTTTTTCAACACTATCCTGAATAGGGAATTTACATTTTTTTTGCATATGGGTCCAAACACCCAACAAACATGTTACAAATGGGTCCAAAATGGAGGAATTTGATTTTTGCGAGGCTGCAGTATATATCCCGAAAACAGATACAAAAGTCCTTTTTAAACTTTCCCTTCACTGTTTAGTTTTTATCGCTGAATGTTTGGCAATAAAAGTGGCCCTTAGAATTTGCGAATATTTAAATTTAACAAAAGTGGTTCTCTTCACCGATTCCATAAGGGCTTTTTATTCAATTTCAGATAATTGTTTTAGTAGCTTAAACAAATAAATTATTTGCTCAATCAAATTAAAGTTATTTCAATGGAAGTAAAACATAGATGTTTCTTTGGCATTGGCATGGATTCCTTCACATATTGTTATCACAGGTGATGAATATGTTGATTCCTTGGCAAAGGAAGCATGTTTTGCTGGCTGTCCCCTATCTGATTTTTCACAGCCTGATCTTTCAAATAAAACTAAACATGATACTTGGTGCCGATGGGCGTTAAATTTGGGTATGACTGGTGTATATAAGGGGTCTAGATGGTAAATCAATTCAACAAACTACCCCTTTGAAACAATGGTTTAATATCATAAGAATTAACAACATGAGAGTGTCTTCCACGTGTCGTTTACGGATAGGCCACTGTGTGTAGATTAGTCATCTTTACAGAATGGGTATTGTGAAAAATCCTGGTTGTGAGTGTGGTCTGAATGATGAAACTGTAGACCATGTATTTTTCGGATGTCCTTAACGAGACCGATTTGATTTACTAAAAACCGTATTTTTGCCGCGTCCAATAAATGTTGCGTTTCTTCTTTGTTCGTCGACCTTTTCCATTTACAGATCGATTGTGAAATTTATAAGCTTAATCAGCTGAACCCTGAAATTATCTAGAATTTAAAAAAAAGTTATATGATTGACTCATATAATGGCACAATGACTTGAATTTAATGGCACAAATCATCCTAGCTTATGAAAATTGAAAAATTATGTTCGAAGCTTTCAAGGTTTCATATACCATAACATATATTAATCCCTATCTTAAATGAAATATAATTTATCGTAAGCTTCGGTCTAGTTGAATTTGAACACATTAGTCCTACCCTTCCGTTATAAGCGCAAGCTCCCGAAGCATTATCTGTTGCCTGACTAGTCCACCTACAGTATTAGCTGGGGGGACCAAGGTCTGAGTGAATGTGACGGAATACAAGTAGCCTGAACGAGTGGACTTGCTTTTGCTAAATAATTAGTGTAAGAATTGTTATCTAGTTATAAGTAGTATGTAGGTGTTAATTATTTCTAAGAAATCATATATTAAGATTGAATAAATAAAATAAAATGATATGTAGGAAAATAAGATTAAGTAAGTGCATAAATGATAACATATAATTAAGATTAGTTAAGTAATAAATGTGTATATAGGTATAGCCTTGACAAATGTTTGTACAATATTTTATTTTATTCAATAATAAAAAAAAAATAAGGGACATATTTAAAACATTTTCTATCATAACATTTTTTCTTCGTCTACACATACATACATATATCATACATCTTCTAATTTACATCTTCTAATATACGTCTATACATACATCATACATCTTCTAATATATTTCTTCATTTACACATACATAGATCATACATCTTCTCATACATTTATTTCTCTTTTTCTGATTCCTTACCTTTTCTTTTTTCAAAATTTAATTGATTCGTTCCAACTTCACTTTTCTCGGCTTTATTTTACAGATACTCTTATATTTATGTTTGATTTATATTGTAGATTAGATAAGTTAGTCTTTTCTAATTTATCACTTGAGAATTTTTATGGTATATTCTGTCCAGTGCGCTGGCGCGCTGGTGCGCTGGTGCGCTGGCGCGCTGGCGCGCTGGTGCGCTGGTGCGCTGATGCGCTGGTGCGCTGGTACCTAACAAGTCGGGATGTGGAGCCCGTAGGAGATTCGTTACTTTCAATGGTGGAGAATATTAAAAAAATATAGAGATATCTCTACTTACGAGACTGCGTACATGTAGAACTGTGGCTCTATCCTAAAAAGGTTGCCTGGGCTTCTTGGGATACTACTAAGGTCTCTTATAATAATTATAATGAAAAATCAATGTATCGTATATGTTACAGCACCGTTAGAAGAGCAGAGCATTATCAAGGGCGATCCAGTTTTAATTTCTACTTTCTTAGGATCGCTGACGGGAGCGACATCTCATTTAACTGTGTTTTAAATACGAGTATATTGGTTTTATGTTCCTGGCAACGATTTGAGATCCTAAAATACTAATTTGTTAAAACTAGCAATAAGAGGAACTTATTTTACGTGCCAAGTGCTCTTTTTTTTATTTCTAGGTTGTCGCTTTTGAATAGGGTCTCAGATATTGACATCTTAAATGTTGTATAAAATGTTTAGAAAGGAAACATATTATATTACTCTATAAGCTTCCTTAGTAATGAGTCAGTTGTTTCGACAAAACAATTATTTCCTATGTTATGCTGTATTTATAAATATTAAAAAAAATGTATTTTTTAAGATAAAAAAATACGAGGGTGGATCAAATATTAACAAGACTTTCATTTTAGAGCGCGTAATTTTAAACGGAGCGCGCGGCCGCCTCGAGGAGTGTTGGGTTGATATATCTGGAGTGCTAAGAGTGGTCGGCCGGCCTTTGCAGACGTTGTCATCAGTATGGCACACGATGTCTGAGAAAGAGGTGCTCTCGTCGATTGCGCAACGCATAATTATCAAGTTTTTGCTCGTGAGGACGTAAAACTGGTCTAAATTTTGCGAAGATTCGGCACAGTTCGGGTATCAAATACTGTCAAAGCTCCGTGTGGTGGCCTGGCATAAGAAGTTCATGAAATGCCGTGAAGGGGTCGAAAACGAGAGCCATGATCGTCGCCCATGGACAAACATTACCGAGCAGAACATTAATACCATTCGTAATCTTCTGGAAGACGACCGACGTTTGACGGTTTCCGAAACTTGTTCTGAAATAGGAATAAGTTATGGGAGCACTCGATCCATAATCACAAAGGACCTAGGATTCCTTAAAGTGTCTGCTCGATGGGTCCCACGTCTTTTGACTGCAGAACAAAAGTTGGCACGTTTGTACGTCTTTGAGAAGGAAACACATTTTCGAGTCGGATCGTTACCTGCAATGAAACTTGGGTACACTACACGCCCGAGTCAAAACAATCCAGCATGGAGTGGAGAAAGGATGAGGCAGCCCCTACGAAAGCCAAAGCCATGACTCGGCTGTCAGCTGGTAAGGTGCATGCGACCATTTTTGGGGCCGGCGTGGCATTTTGCACATCAATTTTCTGCACGATCGTCGCACCATCAATGCGGCGTACTACTGCGAGCTTTTGAGTGAAGCTAAACTTGCTTATTGATACAATAGACGGAAAGAGGAAATGAGTTAGACACGACTGGAACAGCCTTTATATAGCCCTGATCTATCGCCCTGCGATTTTCATATCTTTGGGCTACTGAAAGAAGCTCTGGCAGGACCACGACTCAACGCCGCCGATGGAGTAGAGGGGTTTGTGCGCAATTGGCTGCTGACACAATCCTCTTCTTTTTACGATGATGGGATAAAAAAACTGCCGATCCGCTGGAAAAATGCATTTCTTAAGCTAAATATTATGTAGAAAAATGATGTAAACTTGATGTTTTTCTTTCTGCAAATATAAAAATTAAAACAAAAAAGTCATTTGATCCACCCTCGTATATTTAGCTTGTATATGAGAGCTGTACAAAAATTAAAACTATGTAAAAAAAATAATTGGATTACCCTTTTGTTGTACGTATATAGTATAACCTTGTGTACTATGATATATAAAACCTGAGAAGTGTAAAACGAACCTTATGCGAAAAATATACCGAAGCCTTTTCTTTAAAATATGGGTTACAACACGAACCGTTGTCGCCACCTCCAAACTGGAATAAAAAACTGTATTGTGTCGATGGCAGACAAAAACAAAAATGTTGTAAAAAGTTCGACAAAAATGTGTATTGTGTCGATGGGAGAAATGGAGAGATGGCTAATACTACTCTGCTCCGTATGTATTTATAAAGGTAGAGCTCAGAAGATCTTGAATGAGGGCAAGGAGTGCAGCAAGATAGTGTATACTCGTACATAGGGAAAACGCTTACAGAGCACGTTAAGGATGAGCTGCGCCTCGAGAGGCGCGGCGAGCAGTGGGTGCGAGGCGCGACACACGAGCCGCTGCCCGTGCTGCGCACTGGAGGCGGTAAGCCGCGCTCGCAGCGTCACCGTGCCACCGCGGCCCGCCTCGCCGGCCTCGCCGGCCTCGCCGCTCTCACCAGCCGAGTCGCTCCTCTCCTCCTCGGTCACCTTGGCAAGGTAGAAACAAAACATTACATTAGATTCCTTTTAAGCTAGTTTAGATATTCGTATATGATACGAGTATCAGTTCAATCTTGGGCATGTTAGATCTTCATCTTGGATACTTGTTTTGGATACTTGTTTTGGAATTAAGAAAAATATGCATATTAAATAAATACGAGTATATTAAAGAAAAAATCGTGTCACTTTAATCGGAATAACATTTGCTGATTGAACTAAAATGACGTTACATATAAGTGTTCTGCAGAGACATCCATTCAATGACGTAACATATAAGTATTCTGCAGAGACATCCATTCAATTATTGTTTAGCTTTTTGTTGTAAATAATCTTTCAAATGTTCTAAATATTACATTTACATTCGTAGTTACTCAAATGCATCATCATATTGTGCATTTCATTTCTTATTGATCATCCAAGGCTTTATAAAGTTGAACCGTGAGAACATCGACTCTTCCGTCTTATCATTTCTTTTTCTGGACTTCTTCTGACGCTGTTTAAAGACTGCAACTCGATGCTTAGTGTGATGAATTGGAAAATGTGGAAGAGCTGATGAGAGTTTGTCATCTCATCAGCCCTTTCATGATTATTCAAGCACTTAAGACGTGTTTGATAAACATTTAGCAGTATCTCAAATTCCTCAAGTCCTCCTTATAAGACGGAGAAGTATGGAGGTTTGAATCGAAAAAGTGTAAGGGAACGATTACGCTAGAAAAACTTATATTTTCCACATTGAACGAAAGGAAGAAGGGTAGAGAGGGGTCACACGTTGTGGACAAGCGTTTTTTGCGATATTTGCGTAGGAGATCGCGGAAGATTCAGCACTCGACCCTAGCTTTGCTAGAGAAGGAAAACTTCTGAGGATTTCTGCGACTGCAGGGGGTGCGGTGGGGGCGGGGGATCCGTGTTTGGTTTCGCAGTTTTAGGAAGGCGGAACAGCCTTTGTAATTTGCTGCGTATGCACCTTTGCAGTTCGCGCAAGTAGCGGGAACGTCACGCGGCTTTTTTATATTCGGCTGTTCTGTGGTTTTGCCCACATTTGACAAAATATGTGGGGCGTGAACGCTGCCAGCGCTGTGGAAATGTTTTTGACAGCGGTGATACTGCCCTGCAGAGGTGGATTTTTCAATTTCTCTACAGAGATCTTCATATCGAAGATCTCGTGCAGGTCGTTGTGTATGCGCCGTCCTTCCGGGGAGTTGGTGAGCTTGATGATCACCTACGGGAGGACTTTTCTCTTCCGGTCCTTTATCCTGAAGACGTTCAGGACTGCTTTATCTCGGGATATCAGCTCCACCTTTATCTCCTCTCTCGCGGTCCAGCTTGTTTGTATAATATGACACATTGAGGCGGCTGGACTCTGGCTAGCAGACGGTACGCATCAACAGATTTGGTCTGGATGCGAAGGTCTCGAGCTAGTTGGTGGGAGGCGTGGGGGTTTTTTACTGTCTTCCTCATTATTGGCTACCTTGGGGGGGAGCGAGACGGAGAGTTTTACCATAACTCGTCTCAAACTCGCGCTCCCTGAGATCATTGATTTCGACCTCACCCAGGAGATGGAGGGTTGAGAGGGTTTTGGAGTCCCGAATGGTCGCCTTTTTAGACGGCGAGTTTGAACCTCTTGTAGGGTTGTGGGAGATTTTGGGGTAGCTGGCTCGGGGTGAAATTGCGTTATTTTGCGGTTTCGCCCCTTGTTTACATGCAAGTGTGCAACTTCTGCCCTCTTAGAGAACATCGTTGAGAAATGATGTTTGTATATTAATAAAAATACATATATGTACTATATGTTGATGGTGGAGAGAGGAGGGAAGAGAGTGTCTGTTCACTTACCCGATGAGGAGACGTCGGTGAACGTCGTTGGGCATGACACTCGAGCACTGGTGATGTGGTGCGGTGAATGTGACTGCGCTCAGGATGTTGATGAGTCAGGTGCTACGCTCGGGGAAAGCGTCCCCTGTGTTGATCGTTAAATGACGGAAAACGATTGATGGTGGCGGTAACTGTTAACGCGAAACAATAACCCCATTCAGCGCCGATGCGCTTGAGTGAGACCCCGGCTTATAATGGCGGCATAAAACTCCGTAAGCTATTAGGTGACGGGAATTATTGGAATAACTACTCTATGCGACCGTCCGGGTCGGCTTTTGGCTGCCTTCTTGTAGCAACCGAACTGAGAAGATACGTACTTATTGCTCGGTTAGCCGGAAACCAGACTGGGCTTCCCAGTTTTAGGAAGGTATGGTGCGAGGGAGGTACCTGTAGTTGTAAATCAGTCTGTAGCTGCTGCCCCTGCAGGTGTAACGAGAGCTGCGGTGCGGGACGCGCGCCCCTCGCCCGGCATTCCACCTGCTGCGAACGCCCCGCGCTCAGCGCTTCAGCCTCTACCAGGCCCACTTCCACGTTCAGAGGTGCCACTGAAAGCGTTAATGGTAGTTATGCTAATGGTTAATGCTAGTTACTCATAATAAAATAATTCTAAATTCAATCATTATTGTTCAACAACTTTTGTGGGTTAGTTGTAAAACTTTCATCCGGAAGGTTCAAATGCATAACCGATGGTGTCCGTCATTTTATTATAAGTTTAAGTATTTTCAACCATTTAAACTAAATGTATTGTGATATGTTATAGGCCAGGGATTTCGAAAGTAGCTAAATATATTGGATCAGTCGGCCCAGTCGGCCCAGTGTGTCTTTACAAGGGAGTTTATTTCTTATAATTTTTCAACTCATATTGTTTTGAAAAAGGCGAGGAATCAGACAAAATAAACCGATGGAATATAAAAATTCAACACTAAACTTTGTATCTTCCAATATATACTCGTATATCTCTTAACGCATTGCAACGCGCACTGTACTCGTATCTTCTACAGAGGAATTAATCAAACAAAATGACATACTCGTACATATTATTGACACTTTAATTTAAAATAAACATGGTCTTTGGTCTTATGGGGAAAACAGTACAGAGGATAAATGTAATGAATTATTTATATTTTTATTTTGTTTAATTGTTTAGCTGATTCTTATGTTTTTTTTAAGATGTGTAATTATTTTGTATAATCCAGATGAGAAGACGTTCGATATTTATTATTATGTGTTCTTCGATCTCTGAAAAAAATAGTTATGTTGTTCGTATAGTGTGTATTCTTTAAGAACTAGTTTGATTTCATTTTGCACATGCCAACATATAATATGAAGACATAATATATGTTGGCATGTGCAAAATGAAATATCAAAATATGAGAAAAGAAAACTTAGTTGGCAGTTTTATTTTTTAATTCTACATATTACGGATTAAGATAAAGTTACGCTTTTATTATTGAAACAAAAGAATCAAACACATCAATTTATCCTTGTCTAAAACCTATTATACGAGTAGATTGAAACCTGTGAACTGCCATACAATGAGCGGAATAAAAGGAAACCATTCAATTTTCTTAAATTCTACTCGTATTACGGTTATTATGGTATGATCCAATACCCAGACGATCTCAGCAAGCGTATTGTACCGCGTGGAATAGACGGTACGAGTACATAACATACGAGTATCATACTCGTATTACGGTTATATGGTATGATCCAATACCCAGACGATCTCAGCAAGCGTATTCTACCGCGTGGAATAGACGGTACATACTCGTAACATATCACACTCGTATCTTATACACAATTCTTAAATGTAGCCAGATCAATTTCAGTTTTCTTATCAACATCAAAAATGAATTGAGTCGCTTTATTTCTTTGTTTAATTTTATCCAGGAATCAAACGAATCAATATGATTTATAAGTTTAATAACTTCCGACTTATGTTGCCTATTTAGTTATACGCTGGACTTCCACCCGAGGTTTTTGGGTTACATTTCCGATGGCACCCGAAAAAAAGACCAAAATCTGATAAAATAGTTCGTTAGGTAATAATATTCTCGTGCGCTAGACACGCGCGAATGTTCTTCTGATTTCAAGTGTGATGAATGGGACGAAAAATGATTGACTGAAAATATAATAGTTAAAAGTAAACTGTTTGAAATCTGTTTGAACTCAAGGCTTTAACCGCTTTATAAGTATATATACCTGCTATGCTGCAAATCATTTTCGTTTTTCCGTGACGTCGGACCTTATGTTCATCCATCGTCACTACCGTTATTTTCAAACACGGGTATACCGTCGCCGGAGGAGACGAGAAGCCCTTTTGGGCAGTTCCTTCTTCATCACTATATGACGACGCGCTCATAAAGAATATAAAAAATGTCACTCCTCTAGTACAAATTGCGCAAAATAGACTTATCTCCCCCCCCCTACCCCCTTATAACAACGTGGGGAAATTAAACTTAACTGAAATAATGCAATAGTAATGTTATAAGTAACACAATAATCGGTGATATAGAAACATTAAAAAATCAATTGGCGATCCAGAAAAAACACAAACAAATTCTAGTTACAATGCGTGACATACGAGTACATATGACATATTAACTACAATGTCGAGGAGGGGAGGGACGCAAGAGGAAAAAAATAAAAAGGTTTAATCTCCTGAATGTTATCACATTAATGGCGAAATTCCATAATCTTTGTACTCGTAGCTTGCCCAAAAATATTGAAGTCAGCTTGCCCAAAAATAAGGTTAGCCTACATACAGTGCATTACAATGAATAAATTGAGAAATAACTATTGCGTTTACCACAGATATGTTATTTTTTTCCAAATTCACTTTTTCGCAATTTTAGCTTCCCCAGTTTGAAATTTGTTTTAAGAAGTGATAATTTTACCAGTCTGTTTAAATATAAAAGTAAGCTGATTGTAGAGTCGATAAAATATTGAACTTGTCATATACTCGTACTATTCTTTTCGCATTTATGTCAAATTGGTGTGTGGAAGGTGCACTCGGGCGGCCCCGTATTGGTGGGGGGAGGCGCACTCGGCCGGCCCCGTATTGGTGTGGGGAGGAGCACTCGGGCGGCCCCATATTAGGGGGGGGGCGCACTCGGGCGGCCCCGTATTGGTGTGGGGAGGCGCACTCGGGCGGCCCCGTATTGGTGTGGGGAGGTGCACTCGGGACGACCCCGTATCGTGGGATCAACTATGTATATGGTATTGTTATTTTTTTAATAATTTTGACTTGTGTACTTACTCACTCGTGACTCCACTAAAGCATAATGAACTGAAGTGAATGGCTGAAAATAGCCGCCGAGGAGATTCGGACCGACCGCATCCGAACGTTCAATGAAAATAAAATATTATACTTAAATATTGATACTCGTAATTGCTCAGCACATTCTTTAACATGGCCGTAAAACAAGACTGAGGAACCGAGGACGGAATTAAGTGACAAGGGATAAAGTGAACTGGCTGGCTGGCTGGCTGGCTGGTGTGTTAAGTGAGATGGATTAAATAATACGAGTATGGATCAGTGGGCTTATTATTTTAATTGTTTTGTTATGTTGATGTGTTTTTATTTGGTAGTTTGTTGAATCGTGTAACTAGTGTTTTTTTAATTCTAAAAATATTTTGTAAATATTCTTAATGAAGCACTTACTGTTATTTTTAAATAAATATATTGTATGGTTGATGAAAACTAAATAAAAAATAGAAAATTTGTATAAGATAAGAGTTAGCGATTTTGTATTTCGTACTGTTGATAATTTATGGTCGGAGTATCGATCGGTTCGATTCGAGGGCATCTTACTCTTTCATATTATAGCATATTTGGTTGGTTTTCATATTATAGCATATTTGGTTGGTTTTCAACAAATTCGTGCTTACGTATTTATTTTACGGTGGAGTTGTTAACTCTCTTGTTGCATTATTTACGCAACACACGTGTACGTCGGCCGTCCAGAACAAAAAAAAAGAATCTAGTGATGCTGCCAATATTTACCGTTTTTCTTATGTCAAGTTATTTAGTTGACGTTTAAATACAAATAAAATGAATCAGTCAGACAGATTTGTCTTTGGCCCCATCGATCGAGTTTTCGGGTTAGCAACCACTGATGTATTCATGAAAATATGTAATCGCACGTGTTAACAATATTACCACACTTGAAGAAATAAAAAGCAATCGCATAAATCCAGCATGCTCCAGTATTGTCCGTAGGCGAAGTTTTTTTGCCAGACTGGGATCCATAGTTTTTTTCGAAAATCAGTAATCGAATCTGAAACACCCGGGTGGCAATTTAGTGTACTACCAATTAGACCCGGAAAAAATTTCTCACAACTTACCAATAATTAAGTTCCATTACAGATTTATAAAAAAATTAAGCGGAAAGACAATGTGAAATCTCCCAACAATAATATTAGGACTATGTTATACTTCTGATTTTCTTTCGAATGTTTTTGAGGACGGTGCGCATCTGATCACTTTTGAAAGGTACGTTCACTGTCGAGTCCACATCTTTTCCAACAAATCAGAAAGATTTTAAAGAGGCCTTAAATCAAAACTAGACTAACATATAATCCTTTTTTGTATCAGAGGAAATCGAATCCTCAACCCTCGGGCGGGAACACGAGCGTCTTAAGTAATGAAGAATAATAAGAAAATGTTATTTTTCGTGAAGATATGAAAAATAGTTGGAATTTTTATCACGCAAAATAATATTGAAAAAACGTCTAAATAAAGCGCGATATCTAAATAAAGTCGCGATATCTAAATATGGGTCAAAACTCTGACATGGTCATACTCGTATTTCTTGAGGTCAAGTACGAGTATTCATTTGATGTTCAGTTTTAGTAGGTACTCGTACTTACGAGTAGCATAAGGGGGTAGGAGAAAAGAAGTAGTGGAAATATTAGTGAACACATAACATACGCTGCATGTCCAGGTGCGTGAGGGCCGTGGTAGGTGGCAGCAGCGGCGAGTTGGAGGCATGGCAAGACAATGCCGCGAGTAGGTCCTCGCGGGCCAGCGGGCCCAGTTTGAGCGCCGCGCTGCCCTCTTCGACGCGACCCGCCTCCAACAGCCGGCCCCCGCGGTACCAGCGCACCGTAGCCGCTGGGTACCCTGCAACACGTTACACGTTATATTTATTTATTTGATTCATAAACAGATAAATATTAATATTTTACGCATTTGGTGGGATAATCTACATAACATATGTCTTAAGACACACATCTCCATTAAATTTGATGGAAATGCTACTTTGGTGATTTTCTTGCTGACAATATAGAGTGAATACTATATAGGTATATTCGTATTTTGCGACGGTCGTACACCTCCTCAGATAGCTTATTTTCTCTCTTTGTCCTGTGTCAACTTGCACCAGCTATGCATTGCAATGCCAAATAAACTAGCATTAAAATCGTAACATCTTTACCAGTTTAAAGAAACTCGAAAACATTGAAGTCAAAAATAATCAGTGCTTCATCCTTCGTAACATACATGTTTCTGGATAATATTTTTTAAAGTTCGTTACGTGTTTCTAGTAGGAGGCGATAAAGTTTGCTTTATCATTTGGTCCAGGTCTTGACTCGAGTATGCAGTTCAGATATCTGAACAAGCTAGCATGTATTTTGAGTCCTGCGTAGCCACATAAACCTCAACTTTACATGCCAGTCTTACTCGAAGTCTGTTCAGAGTTTTCTAAGTAGGTGTAAATAGTCAGTTTTCTGATGCCAAAACTCTATTTAGTCATTGTTCGTTATTTCCTGCCAATTCAGATAAATATCTTTATTTAGGTAAATCGTAAGTATGTTACTTTATCTCTCTTCATGAAACCATTTCTGGATTTACACCTTGATATTGCTATTGCTAACTATGTTTGTAACGGCCATACACGGAGTGGAGTGTCTTAGGTCCTGAACTTGCTTAGTTTTTTTTGAGTCAGCTTCAGCACCTCGGCGTTAAGTCAACTCCGTCAGATAAAGCAAAACCGATTAACCGATTAATCGATAATTTATGAGGATTGATTTTTCATGAACGTACCTAGTTATATTATAGTAACAACAACACACACATATGATACATATACTCGTATACTACAGCCCGCTGCCTCTGGTTGGCAGAACTAAATCAGATACGTAAATTTTATAATATAATATAATATAAACTATTATGTATCGGGTTCTCCTCAATTGTGTCCTACGTTTTAAATTTAAAAAATAGGTACATAAAAATGTGGAAGAATGATATGTTATGATTTGCATGGAAATGTTGAATTTCGTTTCTCGTTTTTATGGTACGAGCTGTTATTATATGCACATGGTTTCTCGTATTCATGGTACGAGCTGTTATTTACAATATTTACATGGTTTCTCGTATTTATGATACGAGCTTTTATTTATAATATTCACATGGTTTTTCGTATTCATGGTACGAGCTGTTATTTACAATATTTACATGGTTTCTCGTATTTATGGTACGAGCTTTTATTTATAATATTCACATGGTTTCTCGTATTCATGGTACGAGCTTTTATTTACAATATTTACATGGTTTCTTGTATTTGGTACGAGCTGTTATTTATAAAATAAGTTAGTTTAAATATTTACATTTTGTTTTACACCACCATTCCTTATTTATTTTAAATTGACTAATATCTGACTTATGATTTGAACAAAATGACCGAGTAAGTACACATGATACTTATTGAACCTAAGCGTTGTTCTTGTAACAGACCGGGACTTCCCTTGAATGGATCCTCGAGATAGGAGATAGGAGGTTTAAACGCGTTTAGCGGAGATATATATATATATATATATATATATATATATATATATATATATATATATATATATATATATATATATATATATATATATATATATATATATATATATATATATATATATATATATATATATATATATATATATATATATATATATATTGTAGTACCTACTCGTATCGTATGTTATAGGTACTCGTGTTATGTAATTATTGGAACAGTCAAGTTATGTATGCTATTATTGTAAATATGCATAAATTAGTTTATATTACATTTTATTTTGAACTTGATCACGACCAAAGTGATTTCGCTGAATTAATGCTGGTTTAACGTAAGAAATTACTTCAATACGTTTTATATAGAGTCGTAATGGAGGCTAGACCAAGTGGTAAATATATTAAAAATAACACAATATTGGAATATTTTTGGGGACGTGTTGTGTTGAAAAAAAGCAATATTATTGTTTAAACGATCAAAAGAAGTAAAAGCGCTTACCCCCTTGTGAGGTGCATATAAGGGTTGGGGTATCCCCTTCCCGGTAGGGGCCGCAACGGGTGCCCACCTCACGTCCCGCGTCGTCACGGATCACCGGTGTGCCCACAGCCTCTGCAAATATTACAGAACATCATAAAAATAATCATTACTCGTATATCTATAAACTCGCAGTGATAACTATTACATGTGCATTCATTGAATACTTACTTATTCAATGAATTGCATACGAGTACTACAAGTATCAATCAAATCGATTCAAATTATTAAGAATTGTAATAAAAAAAAACTGATAAGGTGAATATAAAATAAACACAGATAAATGCACTATACATACAAGTACATTAAACCTCCACGACCTAGTTGGCTAGACTATCTGGCCTATCTTCTGACCCGGAACTTGTGCGTATCCATTATTTTAAAAGGGTATCTGTCTGGTTTTCTCTTCTATAACATATTTCTGGTTTGTGGCAAGATGGCAACCAATAAGGACTTATTACCGCATGGTTATAAGCCTGCCAAGTATAACATATACTGTGCACAACGGAAGCATAATGCAATTCAACACGTAGCTCAGTGAGATATAGCCCACATAACTGTAAGATACGTCTGCAAAAGCGAGTGCGCATCTAGGATTAGATCAATGAATCAACGTGGGGGAGCAGCTTGAGATTGACGTTGAATCGGTAAAGGAACCATTGACTACGAGACCTAGCATAGCAATAATACTCGTAGCAACAAAGCTTTGAATACAAAAATAAATAGCTTGACTACCTTTTTCATTTCAAAGCGCATCACTACGTGAAGCTGTTTACACTGATCTGCGGCTACAAAACACTCACAAACAGGCAAACTATTAGGCGATCGAGTATCGAACACGCCACACGCCACACGCCCGGTTCTCGCATTCATCAATATGGCATCCTTCAACATATCGGAGTTGGTGATTTGGAGTGTTGTGTTGGCAAGCGTGGCCCGAAGACAAATTTGCCTTTAACCCCATTAATCGAACCTTTTGGCTCAAGCAAGATCAGTCGAGTCGGGAGGGAATTCTCGATTAATAATCTGATGATTAATACGAGTACTTGATCATGTTTATGGGTTGATACACGATTATTTTTTTTAAACATTTGATTAAATTTCTTGGCAAAGATAACACGAACAAGTTTGTCGAATATGGTCTCTATTGTATGACTATTCTTGAAAGTTTTTATAATTTTGTTAGTGTATTGCGAATCTCACTTTTCAAAGTATTTAATTGCGATAGTGACAATTGACACGAAAAGTTTCTTATTTTGAGGTTAACTTATTCAATTATTGTAACTTTTTCATCTTTTTTTCTCATACCATCTTGATATCCGTAAAAAAACATGTTTATAGATACGTAAGCTAGTGATATATAGAATAAATACAAATAATTGTATAACGTTAAAAAAATGTATTACACACGTTTGTGATTGTGAAGCACCTCACTTTCGAAAATAATGCATTATACACGTAAGTTATTGTGAAGCCCCTAACTTCCAAAAATAATGAAATATACACGTATGTGATTGTGAAGCACCTCACTTTCAAAAATAATGTATTATACACGTAAGTGATTGTGAAGCACCTGACTTCCAAAAATAATGTAATATACACGTATGTGATTGTGAAGCACCTCACTTTAAAAAATAATGTATTATACACGTATGTGATTGTGAAGCACCTGACTTCCAAAAATAATTTAATATACACGCATGTGATTGTGAAGCACCTCACTTCCAAAAATAATGTATTATACACGTATGTGATTGTGAAGCACCTCACTTCCAAAAATAATGTATTATACACGTATGTGACTGTGAAGCATCTCACTTAAAAAAAAGGTTACTCATAGTTACGCAGCGTGTTACAAAAATACAATCCGAGTAGCAGCTACGAGTACATTACCGATGAATAGTACTCGCTACTTGACTCTTATTTCGAAAGTACTACTAACATAAGCTATCGATCATGCTTCTAAAATAAGTAATATACCCGTACTACGCTGAATGCAGCATTAACTATTTCTCTAAAATAAGTAATATACTCGTACTACGCTGAATGCAGCATTAACTATTTCTCTAAAATAAGTAATATACTCGTACTACGCTGAATGCAGCATTAACTATTTCTCTAAAATAAGTAATATACTCGTACTACGCTGAATGCAGAATTAACTATTTCTCTAAAATAAGTAATATATTTGTACTACGCTGAATGCAGAATTAACTATTTCTCTAAAAAAGCTAGTTAAACCTGCATATTATTTTTTTATAAAAAAATATGGGAATGGTAAATACCAATTTGTGAATATTTTTATACATATTGTAAAAATGTTGTAAATATTATACACTATGCCAAATATAGTAACGTGTTAGTAAAATAGAAATCGAACACCTACAATTTGTGTTTATAGATTTCTCAAATAATATGTTTCCAAGTGCAGTAATCTTTATATTTACCATATGCAGTTATTGGTGCCAAGGAAACAGCATGTCAATTAAGTCATTGAATGCAATGTAGCCATTGAATGCAATGTGAGATAGGTAACGTTTTACATTTTCTTAGATATTTTTCAATCTTAATTAATTAAAAAAGCTTTATATATTAATTTCATAGCACTATGCAAAAAAGCTATAGCTGATAAAACGCACATCTCGATGAGAGCGATATGATTTATTTATACAAAGAAAAAAATAAAGAACATAAAATTTGTTCCATTATCTCATTCAAAACTATATTTGCTAGACAAATCATTCATTGTACTTTTGTCGCTATCACATTTGTCGATTATTTATTTTGAATATTGGTGGCATGAATAAATCGGGAGTCTTATGTTATGTTGCACTGTTATTTTCCATTCCTTTAGTACCAAACAGAAAACACATTTTGTAACTTCACACAAATGGAGAAAGTACTAAATGAATACATATTATACACGTGTGTATCATCATCATTATGATTGTCAATCTGAACCTTTGGTCTTTTTCTGAGCTTCTTTATCCTTCATGGGTACCATTGGATTCTTTCGGATGCCCATCGGGAATCGGACGTCCTGGCTATGTGTCCTGCCCTTTGCCACTTCATTTTCTTGCATACCTTTATAACGTCTTCTATCTTTGTTCTATTGCGAATCCAAGTGTTTTGTTTACGGTCTCTTTTAGTACCCCCAACATGCATATTTCCATGCTCTTTTGTGCGGTCTGGAGCTTTTGTGTGTTCTTTACTGTGAGCGTTCATGTCTCAAAGCCATACGTAAGTACTGGGAAAATACACTGGTTGTAGACCTTTTGCTTCAAAGATATTGGGAGACCACTTTTGAGGATGTTGTTCAAACGTCTAAATGAGCTCCATGCTAGTTTTGTCCTTGAAATAAAATGAAATGGCAATGGGCAGGACACGTAACCAGAATGTCAGATTCCTGAAGGACATCCGAAATAATCCAATGGTACCCAAGGGGCATAATCAGGCCCAGAAAAAGACCGAAGGTACGCTGGATGGACGAATTTCGGAAGCATGGTTGCATCACATAGCATCAACGAACAAAAACTCGATAATTCTTTAGTCAACTTGGGGATAAATTCATCCAGCATCGGCTCAACCCAGGTTGACAAGGATGATAATGATATATATAGTATATTATTTATAAATGAGCTCACCAATAACTTGCAAATAGACGCGGGTGTTGCGCGTGGGTGAAGCGCGGAAATCCGCCCTACAGCGGTACTCGCCGCGATCCGCCGCGCTGGCGGGGCGCAGCGCCAGGCGAGCGCTTTGTGGGGACCAACGCGCGCGAGCTCCCCATGCGCCAGACCAGTGCGCACCCTCCCCGTCTCCATCCTCCGGTAAGGAGCGCGCTACCTCTTCGCCCTCTTCAACCAACTCGTCTTCCTCGGCGCGGTTTCCACGCGCGTCCCAGCTGTAGATAGGTGAATCATCCCGGTACCACACCACCAGCAATACCGAGTCGTTGTGCTGGTGGGTGGAGATATCGCACGGCAGGTCTGCGCCCCCACCCGCCACCGCCTGCACCTGCACGGCCTCCTCCTCGGCCGTCACCACTGAAAAGTAGAAAGGGACTAGTTAATAGCTAGCACGGTCACACAAGAGCATCACAAAGCAACGCAACGCACGGCTTTAGTGTTTGAACATACCTTTCTGTGTGACGGTAATCCTAAGCATGAGGAGCAGCAGTAACGGCAGCAAGGCGGGCCAGCCCTGGCGCGCTCCCGCTCCCGCTGTCCATATCCTGCCCGCTGGATATCTCACATCTACAGGAGCCACCGGTCCCGGTCTCGGGGACGCTCCCAGCTATATATTGCGCACCACGGGTTAAGTGTTTGAACATACCTTTCTGCGTGGCGGTAATCCTAAGCATGAGGAGCAACAGTAACGGCAGCAAGGCGGGCCAGCCCTGGCGCGCTCCCGCTCCCGGTGTCCGCATCCTGCCCGCTGGATATTTCACATCCACACGAGCCACCGGTCCCGGTCTCGGGGACGCTCCCAGCTATATATTGCGCACCACGGGTTTAGTGTTTGTACATACCTTTCTGCGTGGCGGTAATCCTAAGCATGAGGAGCAGCAGTAACGGCAGCAAGGCGGGCCAGCCCTGGCGCGCTCCCGCTCCCGCTGTCCGCATCCTGCCCGCTGGATATCTCACATCCACACGAGCCACCGGTCTCGGTCTCGGGGACGCTCCCAGCTACATATTGCGTACCACTTTCAATGCTGTCACAGAACAATATCACTTCTCGACACTTTTTCACTTAACATGTTCTTTTTAATATTTTAATTACACAGATAATATATACTCGAATGATGTTTAACATTTCAATGTTTTATATTTTAAAATCATTCGTATTATAATAAAAATATTTCTAGACAAACAAATAAAACTTTTTTTCTTATATTATCTCACTTGAAGAAAATTATAATTTATATATTGTAAATACTCTTTAAAGAAAGCCTTCCAAAATAGTATTAAAGAATACAATAATTGGTAAGTTGGGATGGAAACCCGTCCACTCTTTCAGTTTCTCCGCTGATTAAACTAACTTTCAATTTCTAGGACTGATATTTAACGCTTATTTTTTTACTCCATAAATCTATTGATGAAATGTTTTCTTTTTATTTGAAAGTAATTTATGTATGAGTTATCGTTTTATGTATGATATATAATTTGAAAACCAAATGCTATAGAAGAATGACAATGTACTCGTATATCTAATGAATGCTTATGGTAATTATCAGCGACGTAAGTTCATAAATGTAGACATGGATTGCCCATTTTCAATTATTATAAAAGTGTCGGAATAAATGAAGTTTTATTTTCAAATTCACCCACATTACACTTTTATGGAATTTTCATCACATTAAAATGTTTTGTTTTACTTTGCTTTGATATATTGAAATGGAGACTTTTTAGACATTTCTCCACGAGACTACGAGACTATATTTCCATATTTCAATACTGATATTGGTTGTTCTGATATCTCAGAAGTAAAACATCACTAAACTCAAGACCGTAAGCCGTTAACCGTTAACCATTAACACGCGTCTAGTTATTTAGGAGGTCTCGGATAAACCAGTCACTTTTGGATTATTTCAGATAAAACTATTTGCTACCGGAACGTCAATCAAGCTTCAGATCATTACAGCCTCGAGTCATTTTCAATGTTTTTTTTTTTGTAAATTGGACAGTAAAAATATAACAATGCTTGTTCTATTGGAATATCCAAGGGTATTTGACAAAGTGAACACGAATCTCCTTATCACAAAACACGAACTTTTTTTAAAACATTTGATGATTTTTCGTTTTTTTCAACGGTAAGAGGTAAAAATCGTCACGTAACACTTGTTAAAATGAATTCAACTCTAGATTTTTGCTTAAATCAATAAAGAGTTTTCAGCTCTTTACTTTTTTACTATTCTATTTCCGATCTTGCAGCTGATTCCTAAATTTGTTATTCTTTCAAAAGAAATCCTGTTGACTGTCTAGAGAATGAATAATCTGCACGATCAAAGAGGCGTGATCTTCTCTTAAGCCCGGCAAAGTCTCCAATAATTATTGTAGACACTAGGCAGCAAATGGACGATTGAAGATAATTAAGTCCGTAATTTGGATATATGAATAGATAATCCAATCTAATATATTTTGAATACCCAAAAAAATTAAAAAGTGCGTGTTGTAGATACTACTTGATGATTATTTTAAAGAAAGACTATTTACATACATATACGGGTGTATTTAATATTCTCAACAGGCAAAAGCGATAGCTTCACTTTTGTAACTTGTGTTTTCCGAGCTCGAGCTTATGTAACTTATTCCAAAATTATCTTAGAGCCTATACCTTGCCTGCGTATGCATATTGGAGGAGCATTAAAGTTACAAAAGCGATAGCTTCACTTTTGTAACTTATGTTTTCCGAGCTCGAGCTTAAGTAACTTATTCCAAAATCATCTTAGAGCCTAAACCTTGCCTGCGTATGCATATTGGAGGAGCATTAAAGTTACAAAAGCGATAGCTTCACTTTTGTAACTTATGTTTTCCGAGCTCGAGCTTAAGTAACTTATTCCAAAATCATCTTAGAGCCTATACCTTGCCTGCGTATGCATATTGGAGGAGCATTAAAGTTACAAAAGCGATAGCTTCACTTTTGTAACTTGTGTTTTCCGAGCTCGAGCTTAAGTAACTTATTCCAAAATCATCTAAGAGCCTATACCTTGCCTGCGTATGCATATTGGAGGAGCATTAAAGTTACAAAAGCGATAGCTTCACTTTTGTAACTTATGTTTTCCGAGCTCGAGCTTAAGTAACTTATTCCAAAATCATCTTAGAGCCTATACCTTGCCTGCGTATGCATATTGGAGGAGCATTAAAGTTACAAAAGCGATAGCTTCACTTTTGTAACTTATGTTTTCCGAGCTCGAGCTTAAGTAACTTATTCCAAAATCATCTTAGAGCCTATACCTTGCCTGCGTATGCATATTGGAGGAGCATTAAAGTTACAAAAACGATAGCTTCACTTTTGTAACTTGTGTTTTCCGAGCTCGAGCTTAAGTAACTTATTCCAAAATCATCTTAGAGCCTATACCTTGCCTGCGTATGCATATTGGAGGAGCATTAAAGTTACAAAAGCGATAGCTTCACTTTTGTAACTTATGTTTTCCGAGCTCGAGCTTAAGTAACTTATTCCAAAATCATCTTAGAGCCTATACCTTGCCTGCGTATGCATATTGGAGGAGCATTAAAGTTACAAAAGCGATAGCTTCACTTTTGTAACTTACCCGTTGAATTAACTGTCGGTGAATTTGACGATCTCTTTTAACCGACAAGAAATGCAAATGTTAAACGAGTCTTAAGTGATAATCATATTAAAACCCTTCTTAAAGTCTAGTTACCGACGAGAATCGGGCTGGAATATTGGCATCTCATCACTTATGTTACTCGTACCATAGTTTAGTAGTAGATAACGTTTAGTAGTGTAGTAGTATAGTACTCGTACCTACATCAGAAAAGGTTTTCGGTTTCGGTTTAATCTACATGTATAAAATATAAAAAGTAACATATGTACAAAATATAAAAAGTAACATATGTATAAAATATAAAAAGTAACATATGTATAAAATATAAAAAGTAAAATATGTATAAAATATAAAAAGTAACATATGTACAAAATATAAAAAGTAACATATGTATAAAATATAAAAAGTAACATATGTATAAAATATAAAGAGTAACATATGTATAAAATATAAAACGTAACATATGTATAAAATATAAAAAGTAACATATGCATAAAATGTAAAAAAGTAACATGTGTATAAAATATAAAAAAGTAACATATGTATAAAATATAAAGAGTAACATATGTATAAAATATAAAAAGTAACATATGTACAAAATATAAAAAGTAACATATGTATAAAATATAAAAAGTAACATATGTATAAAATATAAAGAGTAACATATGTATAAAATATAAAACGTAACATATGTATAAAATATAAAAAGTAACATATGCATAAAATATAAAAAAGTAACATGTGTATAAAATATAAAAAAGTAACATATTATATGTATAAAATATAAAGAGTAACATATGTATAAAATATAAAAAGTAACATATGTACAAAATATAAAAAGTAACATATGTATAAAATATAAAAAGTAACATATGTATAAAATATAAAGAGTAACATATGTATAAAATATAAAACGTAACATATGTATAAAATATAAAAAGTAACATATGCATAAAATATAAAAAAGTAACATATGTATAAAATATAAAAAAGTAACATATGTATAAAATATAAAGAGTAACATATGTATAAAATATAAAAAGTAACATATGTATAAAACATAAAAAGTAACATATGTATCAAATATAAAAAGTAACATATGTATAAAATATAAAAAGTAACATATGCATAAAATATAAAAAGTAACATATGTATAAAATATAAAACAAATACAGTTGAAAAACACATAACATTACATTACATTATATGTCAGCGAAAGTTCAACTTTGAAGTGCAACACGATTTTTAAACATTTGTTGAATACTTTATATGCAGTCTACAATTAGGCTAGTTTATTCGCAAGCAATAAGGTGGCAATCTCTTCCAATCAACGAAATATTTTTTTATAACATTTTAAATGTAGATAAAAAACTACGTAACACCAAAGTAAGAACAACACTTACAAATTTAGCAAGGCCGTCGATGGTCAGGAAAAGGAAAGAGAGATTGGAAAGAAGGACGATGTAAAACCAGAAAAAAAACGTTGTCTTAAAAGAGTTGGTATATCTTTTAGTTCGCTTTTGTTAAACCCATCATGGATGATGCGAGTCTATTAGACAGCAGCTGGGTCCAGAATCATGGACAATAAACACATCGTGGATGATGCGAGTCTATTAGACAGCAGCTGGGTCCAGAATCATGGACAATTAACACATCGTGGATGATGCGAGTCTATTAGACAGCAGCTGGGTCCAGAATCATGGACAATTAACACATCGTGGATGATGCGAGTCTATTAGACAGCAGCTGGGTCCAGAATCATGGACAATTAACACATCGTGGATGATGCGAGTCTATTAGACAGCAGCTGGGTCCAGAATCATGGACAATAAACACATCTTGGATGATGCAAGTCTACGAGTATTAGACAGCAGCTGGGTCCAGAATCACGGAAAATAAACACATCATGAATGATGCGAGTCTATTAGACAGCAGCTGGGTCCACAATCATGGACAATAAACACATCATGGATGATGCGAGTCTATAAGACAGCAGCTGGGTCCAGAATCATGGACAATAAACACATCATGGATGATGCGAGTCTATTAGACAACAGCTGAGTCCAGAATCATGGACAATAAAAAATGACGTGAAAATGAAGATCAGTAAACAAAAAATCTGCGCTGGAGCATTTGGTTAGTCCGTGATAGAGAACAGTCCTTGGACATGTCCATACATTATATTTGGTTAGACCGTGATAGAGAACAGTCTGTACATGTCAATACATTAAATTTGGTTAGACCGTGATAGAGAACAGTCTGTACATGTCAATACATTATATTTGGTTAGTCCGTGATAGAGAACAGTATGTACATGTCAATACATTATATTTGGTTAGACCGTGATAGAGAACAGTCTGTACATGTCAATACATTATATTTGGTTAGTCCGTGATAGAGAACACTATGTACATGTCAATACATTATATTTGGTTAGACCGTGATAGAGAACAGTATGTACATGTCAATACATTATATTTGGTTAGTCCGTGATAGAGAACAGTATGTACATGTCAATACATTATATTTGGTTAGACCGTGATAGAGAACAGTCTGTACATGTCAATACATTATATTTGGTTAGACCGTGATAGAGAACAGTCTGTACATGTCAATACATTATATTTGGTTAGACCGTGATAGAGAACAGTATGTACATGTCAATACATTATATTTGGTTAGACCGTGATAGAGAACAGTCTGTACATGTCAATACATTATATTTGGTTAGTCCGTGATAGAGAACGGTCCTTGTACATGTCAATACATTATATTCATAATAAACGTATTCATTTTACCCTATGAACTTTTTTTTCATTTGAGTGATTCATCATTTTTAGTTTCCAATACTTCACACTTTATTTTGCATACCACGTATAGCAGATATCGGGTATATTAGTAGATTTGCTACACATTGTGTTAAATTATAGAACATACATTGAAAAGTAAAAAGCTGCCTGGCATATTATGGTGAAAACGCATTAAAGCGGCCTGGCATATTATGGTGAAAACGCATTAAAGCTGCCTAGCATATTATGGTGAAAACACATTAAAGCTGTCTAGCATATTAAGGTGAAAACACATTAAAGCTTCCTAGCATATTATGGTGAAAACACATTAAAGCTGCCTAGCATATTATGATCAAAACACATTAAAGAACTATCAAAATTTAAAATTATTACTGTCAAAAAACTATAATTGGTACCAAACGCCAAAATCTCGGCATGTCGCTGATATTATTATTATAACACACAGGAAAATGTAATCTTTCCATTCAGACCTTGATTTGCTTGGAACAATCAAATAATTATCTGCTGTCATTGATTGTTAATACTCGTAGAGTTAACCAATAATTCACACATTATTCTCAGAGCGAAATTATTATCTTTTGAGATATCCTACACAGCGGAGTGATTGACAGCATCTATAGGTAATGATATCACGCTTTCTTTTGAGATATCCTACACAGCGGAGTGATTGACAGCATCTATAGGTAATGATATCACGCTATCTTTTGAGATATCCTACACAGCGAAGTGACTGACAGCATATAAAGGTAATGATATCACGCTATCTTTTGAGATATCCTACACAACGGAGTAATTGACAGCATCTATAGGTAATGATATCACGTTATCTTTTGAGATATCCTACACAGTGGAGTGATTGACAGCATCTATAGGTAATGATATCACGCTTTCTTTTAATATATCCTACAGAGCGGAGTGATTGACAGCATATATAGGTAATGATATCACGCTTTCTTTTAAGATTGACAGCATCTATAGGTAATGATATCACGGTATCTTTTGAGATATCCTACACAGTGGAGTGATTGACAGCATCTATAGGTAATGATATCACGCTTTCTTTTAATATATCCTACAGAGCGGAGTGATTGACAGCATATATAGGTAATGATATCACGCTTTCTTTTAAGATTGACAGCATCTATAGGTAATGATATCACGGTATCTTTTGAGATATCCTACACAACGGAGTGATTGACAGCATCTATAGGTAATGATATCACGGTATCTTTTGAGATATCCTACACAGCGAAGTGACTGACAGCATCTATAGGTAATGATATCACGGTATCTTTTGAGATATCCTACACAGCGAAGTGACTGACAGCATATAAAGGTAATGATATCACGCTATCTTTTGAGATATCCTACACAACGGAGTAATTGACAGCATCTATAGGTAATGATATCACGTTATCTTTTGAGATATCCTACACAGTGGAGTGATTGACAGCATCTATAGGTAATGATATCACGCTTTCTTTTAATATATCCTACAGAGCGGAGTGATTGACAGCATATATAGGTAATGATATCACGCTTTCTTTTAAGATTGACAGCATCTATAGGTAATGATATCACGGTATCTTTTGAGATATCCTACACAACGGAGTGATTGACAGCATCTATAGGTAATGATATCACGGTATCTTTTGAGATATCCTACACAGCGAAGTGACTGACAGCATCTATAGGTAATGATATCACGGTATCTTTTGAGATATCCTACACAGCGAAGTGACTGACAGCATCTATAGGTAATGATATCACGCTATCTTTTGAGATATCCTACACAACGGAGTAATTGACAGCATCTATAGGTAATGATATCACGTTATCTTTTGAGATATCCTACACAGTGGAGTGATTGACAGCATCTATAGGTAATGATATCACGTTATCTTTTGAGATATCCTACACAGTGGAGTGATTGACAGCATCTATAGGTAATGATATCACGGTATCTTTTGAGATATCCTACACAGCGAAGTGATTGACAGCATCTATAGGTAATGATATCACGATATCTTTTGAGATATCCTACACAGTGGAGTGATTGACAGCATCTATAGGTAATGATATCACGCTTTCTTTTAATATATCCTACAGAACGGAGTGATTGACAGCATATATAGGTAATGATATCACGCTTTCTTTTAAGATTGACAGCATCTATAGGTAATGATATCACGGTATCTTTTGAGATATCCTACACAGCGAAGTGACTGACAGCATCTATAGGTAATGATATCACGGTATCTTTTGAGATATCCTACACAGCGAAGTGACTGACAGCATCTATAGGTAATGATATCACGCTATCTTTTGAGATATCCTACACAACGGAGTAATTGACAGCATCTATAGGTAATGATATCACGTTATCTTTTGAGATATCCTACACAGTGGAGTGATTGACAGCATCTATAGGTAATGATATCACGGTATCTTTTGAGATATCCTACACAGCGAAGTGATTGACAGCATCTATAGGTAATGATATCACGATATCTTTTGAGATATCCTACACAGTGGAGTGATTGACAGCATCTATAGGTAATGATATCACGCTATCTTTCATCGTTTGTTGAAAAATACCTTAAACGCTAAACATTCAAGCAAAAGGGCTGGAAGGAAAACATAAAGTTGCAAAGTGATATTCATTCGTCGCATTTAAAAAACGAAAATTCCACAGAGCCCCATAGTGATAAATTTTAATATTCATAGCATCGTGAGCAAATGAAAATAAATATATTGTCAAGGTTTCGCGTAACATTTTGAGAATTAGGAATCTTATGTTCACTACATACATGTGCTCTACATACATGTGCTCTACATACATGTGCTCTACAAATATCCAATACGATAAGATAATCATTCTCTAATGAATATAATTGTCCGTCATCTTATGGGTATAGGTTTAAAGTTCTCGTATGTAATGTAAGATGCAGCACTTTATCAAGTACACATGCATGAAAACCCTAATCTTAAGTTCCGTTGGCAAAGTGATAAGAGTTCTATGATAATGATAATGGCCTGCAAGCTTATTCTACTACAGCCATTCATCAGAGTTTTATTTAGCGCTATTTTGGTGTGGTTTAAAAGTGCTCTAATAATTGATAAAAAGTATCATATAAGCTACAGAAGCACAGTATCCAACAACCGAATTGATGATAAGCAGCATATAAGCTACAGAAGCACAGTACTCAACCACCGAATTGATGATAAGCAGCATATAAGCTACAGAAGCACAGTACTCAACCACCGAATTGATGATAAGCAGCATATAAGCTACAGAAGCACAGTACCCAACCACCGAATTAATGATAAGCAGCACATAAGCTACAGAAGCACAGTACCCAACCACCGAATTAATGATAAGCAGCATATAAGCTACAGAAGCACAGTACCCAACCACCGAATTAATGATAAGCAGCATATAAGCTACAGAAGCACAGTACCCGACCACCGAATACACCGAGACATCCGTCAGCTATGTATTTTGTTAAAGAGCTATATAAGCGCTTTCAAAAGTGGTCATAAACGAAAATTCGAACTAGTTATTTTAAACATACTTATTCCGCTTGAATCTGAAGTTGATCCGAACAATTAGTGGGAGTTAAAACCACCCAGTTAGCTTGAGTGCCGCCCCCCTCAGATAAAACCACCCAGTTAGCTTGAGTGCCGCCCCCCTCAGATAAATTTGGCGACGATGAGACCATTGTCTAGCCTTAATAACATTCGCGTCATTTGTGAACGAACTTGTCGCGCATATAGCCAAAGCAGACAAATATATTTAAGCAGCCTCAGGCATTTGTGAACGAACTTGTCGCGGATAGAGCCAAAGCAGACAAATATATTTAAGCAGCCTCGGGCATTTGGTGATGCTGAAGGCGCTAACCTGATGATTCGCGGAATTTCAGATGTGTTTCTCCTTAAGATATGTATTGGAGAAGCAATTAATTGAGATGTGTTTCTCTTTAAGATATAGTATATGTTCGAGAAGCCCTTAATTCAGATGTGTTTCTCCGTAAGATATATGTTCGAGAAGCCCTTAATTCAGATGTGTTTCTCCGTAAGATATATGTTGGAGAAGCACTTAATTCAGATGTGTTTCTCCGTAAGATATATGTTCGAGAAGCCCTTAATTCAGATGTGTTTCTCCGTAAGATATATGTTGGAGAAGCCCTTAATTCAGATGTGTTTCTCCGTAAGATATATGTTGGAGAAGCCCTTAATTGAGATGTGTTTCTCCGTAAGATATATGTTCGAGAAGCCCTTAATTCAGATGTGTTTCTTCGTAAGATATATGTTGGAGAAGCACTTAATGAAACTAATCTTATCAAACCCTTAAACAAAAACTTGTGCTCAAACATAGTTCAAAACGGCCTCTGTAATATATAGTAGCATATAGTAGTTGTTTACAGGGGTTATGGTTTAGATTCACAGTGTTCTCAAACCAGGCTTACCGTTGGGTATTTTTTTTAACTTAAGGTATTTTTATTAACTTAAGTTATGTTCATTAACTTTTTTGTCATATGGTAATAAGGCCACTAAATTTTATTTATTCCAGTAAAATACACTGTAAAAGGAGCGAAAACCAATCAACCAACCATTGATGTGGGTTTGATATTTATTTATTGTTTAAAATCTGGGCTGTATGAAAATACAAATCTAAAAGTGACGTCTTACCAATAGAAATAAACCTTAACTAGGTCGCTTCCTTCCTTCCACAAGGCAACACCTAGTGGAATGAAGCGACCTATTTCAGTTATTTTTTTCTCAATTTTCTATTGTCCATCGATTTTCCTGATAAAAACATGTTTGAGTTGAATATACTCGTACATCAACATGTGACGATCGGAGAACATTCAATATCTATCAACTAGTCTCCGTGCCGAGGCACTAACATTACTGAAATATGATAAATCTTGGAATTATGCGTTGCGCGCAAAGAGACAACTCCATTTATTTATTCATTTTTTTCAGGTCCTTTGTATCATGTTAGTGGGTTAACTCAATTATCCCTGTATAAACTGTACAAAATGTATCATGTTAGTGGGTTAACTCAATTATCCCTGAGTAAACAAAATAAGTGGCCACCCGATCGAAGAGATCTTCCACTCTCTAATGATATATAACTATGTTAAGTGGCCACCCGATCGAAGAGATCTTCCACTCTCTAATGATATATAACTATGTTAAGTGGCCACCCGATCGAAGAGATCTTCCACTCTCTTATGATCTATAACTATGTTAAGTGGCCACCCGATCGAAGAGATCTTCCACTATCCAATGATCTATAACTATGTTAAGTGGCCACCCGATCGAAGAGATCTTCCACTCTCTAATGATGTATAACTATGTTAAGCATCCTCAGTAAAAAAAAGCATCTGAATTGTATTGCCATCGATCCGTTTAAACGAGTCGCCGATCCACGCGCTAATCCCATCATTTAATGGCCTGAATAAGGTGGCTTAGAACGTGGAAAATCTCGCAGTTACACAAACAAGACATGACGTATTCCAGGAAGTAAAATGCCCGGTAACAGAAGTTAAATGTTAATGTGTTCTATTATACGTTCATACCGTCACCTGTAGATATATGTTACGAGTAGATATGCAGAGCAGAGGAAGATACAAATCACTCGCATATCACTCGCCTCCTTCACATACATAATTAGTCTCGTTCTCATAAAACTCCGACGATTTCTCTGAGTTGTTACATATTCTTTCAAAATATAATTCACACGATCTTACCGTTCTTTCTTTGGTATTTCTCTTTCACTTAGTTTGTGCTCTTTTGCCGCACTGAAATCCTAATTAATAAGTTATGTTACAAATGATACTGGACACTTAACATAAATGTGTCAATAAGATATCCTTAAACATCTATTCTGTTTGAAAGACGTTTTCTGCAGGGGATATATGGTTTAATGGGAAGAAGTGAATTGTGGCACACCACCAATTTACATATTTGAATTTATTAAGCTTAAAAGACTTTGATGAATAAGTCAGACAGGAGGACTAGAATAGATGGTGCCCAACCTCCGAGCTAGGATTAGAATGGGATACAATGCTCGACGGTGTAACTGCGATGCTAGGAAAACCGTGACTCGCAGCTGGGTGGTCTTGCACGGGAGGGGATGACATTTTTTCTTGATTTTTCTTGTTATCTAGTCAGATGGGGACTTTGTTAGTATCTTCAAGAAGGCCGCCTGTTTATTATTAAATGTGCCAAAAACTTAAGAAATAAATGTTGATGAACAATTGTTACACAGAATTAAACTTTTATTTGTTTGGGTTTTGATACTTGCGAATGTACCGCGGGTCATTCTCATTTTTCAGAATAAGAAATATTATTTTAACTTTAAACTATTATTTAAATTTCCGTAGTCGAATTGTTAAGACGCCTTTCTTCCAACTTGGGGGTTGCGGATTTGATTTCCATCGGAACTCAAATTTTATTAAAAGGGTTCCTGTTTAGTTTTCATGCCTATATGACATACGAGTATTTTTGATTGGTCGGAAAAGTTGACGACGTGGCAATAACCATACCAGATTTAAATATCTACAGGTACAAGGATAGTGCAATACAATAATTCTTTTAAATATCACCAACTTATCCTATACTTTCTAAGATTCTAACCGATAAAGTTTTATTGAATATTATTGAGCAAATCATATGATAAAAATAATAATGTTATATTTATTACAAAATTTAGATTACATCAAATATGAATGCACCGAAAGGTTTTTCCTAGTTATAAAAAGTGTTATTACATTTTTAGACGTTACTTATCTCCTACAAATATGGGTAAATGATACGAGTAGAAATCGCGGTCCAATAGAGAACAGACTTTTCCTGAATCTGACGATGACAAACCGACAAGTGAACATTTCATTTGTTAATTATCTCCTACAAATATGGGTAAATGCTACGAGTAGAAATCGCGGTCCAATAGAGGACAGACTTCTCCTAAATCTGACGATGACAAACCGACAAGTGAATATTTCATTTGTTAATTATCTCCTACAAATATGGGTAAATGCTACGAGTAGAAATCGCGGTCCAATAGAGGACAGACTTTTCCTAAATCTGACGATAACAAACCGACAAGTGAACATTTCATTTGTTAATTATCTCCTACAAATATGGGTAAATGCTACGAGTAGAAATCGCGGTCCAATAGAGAACAGACTTTTCCTGAATCTGACGATGACAAACCGACAAGTGAACATTTCATTTGTTAATTATCTCTTACAAATATGGGTAAATGCTACGAGTAGAAATCGCGGTCCAATAGAGGACAGACTTCTCCTAAATCTGACGATGACAAACCGACAAGTGAATATTTCATTTGTTAATTATCTCCTACAAATATGGGTAAATGCTACGAGTAGAAATCGCGGTCCAATAGAGGACAGACTTTTCCTAAATCTGACGATAACAAACCGACAAGTGAACATTTCATTTGTTAATTATCTCCTACAAATATGGGTAAATGCTACGAGTAGAAATCGCGGTCCAATAGAGGACAGACTTCTCCTAAATCTGACGATGACAAACCGACAAGTGAACATTTCATTTATTAATTATCTCCTACAAATATGGGTAAATGCTACGAGTAGAAATCGCGGTCCAATAGAGGACAGACTTTTCCTAAATCTGACGATGACAAACCGACAAGTGAATATTTCATTTGTTAATTATCTCCTACAAATATGGGTAAATGCTACGAGTAGAAATCGCGGTCCAATAGAGGACAGACTTTTCCTAAATCTGACGATAACAAACCGACAAGTGAACATTTCATTTGTTAATTATCTCCTACAAATATGGGTAAATGCTACGAGTAGAAATCGCGGTCCAATAGAGCACAGACTTTTCCTAAATCTGACGATGACAAACCGACAAGTGAACATTTCATTTGTTAATTATCTCCTACAAATATGTGTAAATGCTACGAGTAGAAATCGCGGTCCAATAGAGCACAGACTTTTACTAAATCTGACGATGACAAACCGACAAGTGAACATTTCATTTGTTAATTATCTCCTACAAATATGGGTAAATGCTACGAGTAGAAATCGCGGTCCAATAGAGAACAAACTTTTCCTAAATCTGACGATGACAAACCGACAAGTGAACATTTCATTTGTTAATTATCTCCTACAAATATAGGTAAATGCTACGAGTAGAAATCGCGGTCCAATAGAGGACAGACTTTTACTAAATCTGACGATGACAAACCGACAAGTGAACATTTCATTTGTTAATTATCTCCTACAAATATGGGTAAATGCTACGAGTAGAAATCGCGGTCCAATAGAGGACAGACTTTTCCTAAATCTGACGATGACAAACCGACAAGTGACAAGCGAACATTTCATTTGTTACCAAAATTTTTCAATAAAGGCATTTACTATGGATACCTACTTAAGGCAAGCTAAATTACGTAAACGTCACATAAAAGTTAAACACACAGAAGAAGAAATATTAATACATAAACAATTTCTTTATAACTTTTAATGGTGATCGAGTCTCGTCACGGACAAAGCACACTTCTTTTTGAAAAGAGGTAAATTACATTTGATTGGAATGGAACTCGAGGAATCAAATGTTACGAGAGGTAAACTAAATTTCTGAAAGAAGCAGAGCGCGGAAAAAAGTAACTCAGAGCTACTTAAGGTAAGGAAGGGGTGGTATTCGTATTCTACAAGCTAATTAATTATTTACTTCACAACATACTTTAAAGCTTTATCGAAGCATTATTCATGTTCTTAAATACAAATATACAAAATTTTGTGTTTCTGGTATAATAAATAAGGTATGACCTCGAAGATATTTGCCATCATCGACCAGTACGAATAAATGTAAACAAATACTCGTAGAATGATTGTACAATATTTAGAGATAAAGTGTTTCCTGTAAATTTACTATTGCAATTGAAATATTAACTGAAGCTAATACATTTAAAAATAAAAGCATCACGAGTGGAAACGTTTACCTGAAAGTTGATAAACAGAACAAATGTAACTTGCTAAGAGTGCTAAGAAATACAAATAGTTATAAACACATTAACTTTGGCAAGCGGAAACTGCCTATTCAAATTTAACATAATTCAACTATTTGGGTTCCCAGTACAGAGAAGTAAGAAATGTCACTGTATGCAATACTGGAATGTAATGTGTTTAATATTAAATTATGAACTTCACAAGGTTTCTATCCATATGAGAACTGTCACGAGATAGTTTGACCGCGAGATCATGCACCAGGAGAGCCAAGTGCAGCCGTGTGCTGCGCGCCGGGAGCTGCACTGGGCGGAGCGGAGCGCGGCGTGACACTGTTGCAGCGGGACACGGAGCCGCGCACACCCACTTTTGTATAATTAATAATTAGCGCTCGCGAGCGCGTCCCGGTGGCGAGCGATACGTCCCTGCTGCGAGACGGGCGGCGCGATACTGCCGACCCTCACTCCGCGCGCCACCGCCGCCCCCGCCCTTCGCCGTCGGCCGCCCGCCGCGGCGCGCAGTCTTCCGCCCCCGCGCTACGGAACGGTCGTGCTGTGCTGTTCCGAAGCGCCTCCCGCCAGCCGAGAGCGCGTACTCCGGTTGCGAATGTTACCGTACGAAGTAGGCGCCAGCAACAAGTCATAAAGGATGCCGTGGAGGCTGTATCGGTAACTGGCGACGTCGAGCACATGCCTCGAAACAATTGTGTTTCGCGAATGTATCATGCTGAAATCCTAATTATAAAAAAGCCCCCCTATAGTATAGGTACATCACCTAATACAAACACATTTCCGTTTAGTTTCTGATTATTGCATTACACTTTCGTTACATGCAGTCCTGCCTGGCGCGTTTAATGGCATACACATAACATATGGTACAGCTGTAGCGGTCTCTTCAAATCAACTAGAAAAATGTTAACTAAAAGCCATACTGGATTGATTCCTTTAAAACCTGGGCCCCGGCGAGTACCGAATCCACAACCCAAGTATCTTACCTACTTACTAGGTCTCTAAGATCGTATCAAATGTGATCCTTACTTAATTAACTCGTATGTTTAGGACAATGGATAATTTAACAGCAAGTTCAAGTTGTTATTGTTGTATTGCATGTTACTTCAACAAACCTCTCTTAAAGTATCAGCTATAAAAAAACAGCCCGTTTAAAAAAATTATTCTCAGGTTTAGAGTATACATACTATACATTCAAATCCTAAAAAGTCTTTTTGGTGAATTTTCTAAGATCACAACATCTGACAGTCATTAAATATCAGATAAATTTATTTATTTCATACCACACGAGTATTTGTTCAGTCAGTAACACAGAAATAACAAAAAATACCTCCACAAAAAATAGTCCGCAGCCTGGAACTCTATATCTTATCTATCTCATTATGTCTTCGTACCTCGTTATTTCAACATTGGCGGATGATGTGAGACTGGTGTCCTATTAGTTGTCAATAATGAGGAACCAAATAATGCAACTATTGACAAACTACCAGGAGACATTAATATTACACAATCAATTCCAGCGCCTTAATTGATATGCTCGTTGGCTGCTACTGCGTCCAAAGACACATACTCGTAAGTCATATAACATATTGTCATGCTCGTATTCAACCTGAAAAGTCTCGCATAACCATCGTGTTGTTAAAGGAACGAGTACCACTCACACCACCGATCCATAATTGAACAGCGCATTATTGAAGCTACGAGTATGTAGCTAGCTAGCATACACGTACGAGTATAATATTATATTTAAAGTTAGTTGTATACCACACGTTGTAAATCACCCATAGATGATCCCCATTATTTATCACATTTATTTGTAGGATAAGCTTTTAACATATCGGAATTGATGATGTTGGCAGTTTGAAAAATGTGACTGACAGATAATATTCGTTTCGACGTCATTAATCAAGTTTTCGGGTATAGTCAATGGAGTAGGCACGGAACTTGTGATTCTCCATCGCAAGTAGTGGCTATACTACTCGTACTACCCCATGTAACGAGGTAAAAATACTTTTATACGTTTCATGCAATACTCTGTACAATGGAGTAGGCACGGAACTTGAGATTCTCCATCGCAAGTAGTGGCTATACTACTCGTACTACCCCATGTAACGAGGTAAAAATACTTTTATACGTTTCATGCGATACTCTGTACAATGGAGTAGGCACGGAACTTGAGATTCTCCATCGCAAGTAGTGGCTATACTACTCGTACTACCCCATGTAACGAGGTAAAAATACTTTTATACGTTTCATGCGATACTCTGTACAATGGAGTAGGCACGGAACTTGAGATTCTCCATCGCAAGTAGTGGCTATACTACTCGTACTACCCCATGTAACGAGGTAAAAATACTTTTATACGTTTTATGCGATACTCTGTACAATGGAGTAGGCACGGAACTTGAGATTCTCCATGGCAAGTAGTGGCTATACTTCTCGTACTACCCCATGTAACGAGGTAAAAATACTTTTATACGTTTCATGCGATACTCTGTACAATGGAGTAGGCACGGAACTTGAGATTCTCCATCGCAAGTAGTGGCTATACTACTCGTACTACCCCATGTAACGAGGTAAAAATACTTTTATACGTTTCATGCGATACTCTGTACAATGGAGTAGGCACGGAACTTGAGATTCTCCATCGCAAGTAGTGGCTATACTACTCGTACTACCCCATGTAACGAGGTAAAAATACTTTTATACGTTTCATGCGATACTCTGTACTTTTTTATGCTATAGGGAATTCAACTCAAAATCTACGGGCTGAAGTCGAGCATCTTACCAGGCAGATCACAGCAGCTCCCGATAAAGCGTTATTATACGCGGTATTTAAATTTCTCCCAGTTTTTCCATATTCCACCAGTTGGCAACATTTTTGGCATTGAAAGACTTTTTGTGCGCACTGGACTTTCTAATTAGATATCTCGGGCCAAGCTAGGGCACAGTCCTGCTTGGCACCAGTAGTCATGTCTGGAGTATTCAGAACCAGCTGAACTCATATATGTATATAATATCAGGTGTAATCTGAATCTGATTTGCAATGGTTGTACTTGTATATATTCGTGCACCATTGTATCGTTGACCGTTTACATCTCTAATTTTGTTTCCTACAACAGCGTGGGAAGTTCTGGGATTGTTTCCTACAACAGCGTGGGAGGTGCTGAGATTGTTTCCTACAACAGCGCGGGAGGTGCTGAGATTGTTTCCTACAACAGCGTTTTTATAACGAATTAAATATAGATGTCGGAAATTGCTTTCTAACTACAATATGCTTAAATTAAGAATCAGGGGGACTCGATTGGCCTAGAAAAAAAAATGATAATGTTTACGTGTTAAGTCTTACAGAACATTAGGCCGACCATAGCGTACCCCTCTCCCTCTCTAAACACACTTCCTTAACACACCCTGCAAACATGCACTCGGCCCGCACTCCAGCACTCCAGCACTCCAGCCCTTCAGCCGCTTTCGGCTCTGCCTCGGTCAGTCTGGTCTCTCGCGGCCCCCGCCCCCGCCCCCAACCACTCTCCCTCACCCACCCCCCTAACCCCTCCGCCCGCACCGCCCCGATATCCAATAATATGGTCCGACGGTTTTATAGGCGTCCCTCATCTCATTTATGCATCCATATGAGGAAACAGATTTTTGAACCGTAATATAAATAATCAAATTTCACCCCTATATTTATGGTTTTCATCTTAAAAATTAATGTAGAACGTGTTTATTCATCTATCCGAGCATTATCAAATTCTCAGGAGTACGAGGTCACTCTTCAAAATATAATAATTATTTAAGAGTTGATGATATCGAAAAAAAGTGATACGATACAATAATACTTCCATAACGAGTATATGGTAAACGACTTCGATTCTCGGCCATTCCATTCCATTCCATTCCGTTCCAGTTCTGGTTATTTTTAACTTCAGTTGTGGAATAATTATTCAGGAGTATTATTATATTTAACTTTCTATAATACAATATTATTATAACTATTTTCCTATTTTCAATGTAAAGGTGAATCGTAGAGTTCAAGTGCAAAAAAGTTTACTGAATAGGGGGAAATATGAAACATCCCACTATCAACAGCAGGCAAATTACGGCATGACATATCAAGCACTTCGTCATTTATCCAAAATATGAAACATCACACCATCGACAGCAGTACAATCACGGTATAATATATCAAGCACTTCGTAATTTATCCAAAATATGAAGAGTATGCGTGAATTAGATTTTTTATTTCAGTATGATTGTAAATAAATGTTTAGCAAAAGGTAAAAATGTATATTATTTAACGTGAGCTTAAAAAAGCTAATAACAATAAAGTATGATAAGAGACAAGCTATGGAAAATATTGAATGAATATGGTGTTCAATGTAAATGAACTCGCGGTATTGTATCATTACGTGCTGAAAGTAGAATATTGAATGAATATGGTGTTTAATGTAAATGAATTCGCGATATTGTATCATTACGTGCTGAAAGTAGAATATTGAATGAATATGGTGTTTAATGTAAATGAATTCGCGATATTGTATCATTACGTGCTGAAAGAAAAATATTGAATGAATATGGTGTTCAATGTAAATGAACTCGCGGTATTGTATCATTACGTGCTGAAAGTAGAATATTGAATGAATATGGTGTTTAATGTAAATGAATTCGCGATATTGTATCATTACGTGCTGAAAGAAAAATATTGAATGAATATGGTGTTCAATGTAAATGAACTCGCGGTATTGTATCATTACGTGCTGAAAGTAGAATATTGAATGAATATGGTGTTTAATGTAAATGAATTCGCGATATTGTATCATTACGTGCTGAAAGAAAAATATTGAATGAATATGGTGTTCAATGTAAATGAACTCGCGGTATTATATCATTACGTGCTGAAAGTAGAATATTGAATGAATATGGTGTTTAATGTAAATGAATTCGCGATATTGTATCATTACGTGCTGAAAGAAAAATATTGAATGAATATGGTGTTCAATGTAAATGAACTCGCGGTATTGTATCATTACGTGCTGAAAGTAGAATATTGAATGAATATGGTGTTTAATGTAAATGAATTCGCGATATTGTATCATTACGTGCTGAAAGTAGAATATTGAATGAATATGGTGTTTAATGTAAATGAATTCGCGATATTGTATCATTACGTGCTGAAAGAAAAATATTGAATGAATATGGTGTTCAATGTAAATGAACTCGCGGTATTGTATCATTACGTGCTGAAAGTAGAATATTGAATGAATATGGTGTTTAATGTAAATGAATTCGCGATATTGTATCATTACGTGCTGAAAGAAAAATATTGAATGAATATGGTGTTCAATGTAAATGAACTCGCGGTATTATATCATTACGTGCTGAAAGTAGAATATTGAATGAATATGGTGTTTAATGTAAATGAATTCGCGATATTGTATCATTACGTGCTGAAAGAAAAATATTGAATGAATATGGTGTTCAATGTAAATGAACTCGCGGTATTGTATCATTACGTGCTGAAAGTAGAATATTGAATGAATATGGTGTTTAATGTAAATGAATTCGCGATATTGTATCATTACGTGCTGAAAGTAGAATATTGAATGAATATGGTGTTTAATGTAAATGAATTCGCGATATTGTATCATTACGTGCTGAAAGAAAAATATTGAATGAATATGGTGTTCAATGTAAATGAACTCGCGGTATTGTATCATTACGTGCTGAAAGTAGAATATTGAATGAATATGGTGTTTAATGTAAATGAATTCGCGATATTGTATCATTACGTGCTGAAAGAAAAATATTGAATGAATATGGTGTTCAATGAAAATGAACTCGCGGTATTATATCATTACGTGCTGAAAGTAGAATATTGAATGAATATGGTGTTTAATGTAAATGAATTCGCGATATTGTATCATTACGTGCTGAAAGAAAAATATTGAATGAATATGGTGTTCAATGTAAATGAACTCGCGGTATTGTATCATTACGTGCTGAAAGTAGAATATTGAATGAATATGGTGTTTAATGTAAATGAATTCGCGATATTGTATCATTACGTGCTGAAAGAAAAATATTGAATGAATATGGTGTTCAATGTAAATGAACTCGCGGTATTGTATCATTACGTGCTGAAAGTAGAATATTGAATGAATATGGTGTTTAATGTAAATGAATTCGCGATATTGTATCATTACGTGCTGAAAGAAAAATATTGAATGAATATGGTGTTCAATGTAAATGAACTCGCGGTATTGTATCATTACGTGCTGAAAGTAGAATATAGAATGAATTTGGTGTTTAATGTAAATGAATTCGCGATATTGTATCATTACGTGCTGAAAGTAGAATATTGAATGAATATGGTGTTTAATGTAAATGAATTCGCGATATTGTATCATTATGTGCTGAAAGTAGAATATTGAATGAATATGGTGTTTAATGTAAATGAATTCGCGATATTGTATCATTACGTGCTGAAAGTAGAATATTGAATGAATATGGTGTTCAATGTAAATTATCTCGCGATATTGTATCATTACGTGCTGAAAGAAAAATATTGAATGAATATGGTGTTCAATGTAAATGAACTCGCGGTATTGTATCATTACGTGCTGAAAGTAGAATATTGAATGAATATGGTGTTTAATGTAAATGAATTCGCGATATTGTATCATTACGTGCTGAAAGAAAAATATTGAATGAATATGGTGTTCAATGTAAATGAACTCGCGGTATTGTATCATTACGTGCTGAAAGTAGAATATTGAATGAATTTGGTGTTTAATGTAAATGAATTCGCGATATTGTATCATTACGTGCTGAAAGTAGAATATTGAATGAATATGGTGTTTAATGTAAATGAATTCGCGATATTGTATCATTACGTGCTGAAAGTAGAATATTGAATGAATATGGTGTTTAATGTAAATGAATTCGCGATATTGTATCATTACGTGCTGAAAGTAGAATATTGAATGAATATGGTGTTCAATGTAAATGAACTCGCGGTATTGTATCATTACGTGCTGAAAGTAGAATATTGAATGAATATGGTGTTTAATGTAAATGAATTCGCGATATTGTATCATTACGTGCTGAAAGTAGAATATTGAATGAATATGGTGTTTAATGTAAATGAATTCGCGATATTGTATCATTACGTGCTGAAAGTAGAATATTGAATGAATATGGTGTTCAATGTAAATTATCTCGCGATATTGTATCATTACGTGCTGAAAGAAAAATATTGAATGAATATGGTGTTCAATGTAAATGAACTCGCGGTATTGTATCATTACGTGCTGAAAGTAGAATATTGAATGAATATGGTGTTTAATGTAAATGAATTCGCGATATTGTATCATTACGTGCTGAAAGAAAAATATTGAATGAATATGGTGTTCAATGTAAATGAACTCGCGGTATTGTATCATTACGTGCTGAAAGTAGAATATTGAATGAATTTGGTGTTTAATGTAAATGAATTCGCGATATTGTATCATTACGTGCTGAAAGTAGAATATTGAATGAATATGGTGTTTAATGTAAATGAATTCGCGATATTGTATCATTACGTGCTGAAAGTAGAATATTGAATGAATATGGTGTTTAATGTAAATGAATTCGCGATATTGTATCATTACGTGCTGAAAGTAGAATATTGAATGAATATGGTGTTCAATGTAAATGAACTCGCGGTATTGTATCATTACGTGCTGAAAGTAGAATATTGAATGAATATGGTGTTTAATGTAAATGAATTCGCGATATTGTATCATTACGTGCTGAAAGTAGAATATTGAATGAATATGGTGTTCAATGTAAATTATCTCGCGATATTGTATCATTACGTGCTGAAAGAAAAATATTGAATGAATATGGTGTTCAATGTAAATGAACTCGCGGTATTGTATCATTACGTGCTGAAAGTAGAATATTGAATGAATATGGTGTTTAATGTAAATGAATTCGCGATATTGTATCATTACGTGCTGAAAGTAGAATATTGAATGAATATGGTGTTCAATGTAAATTATCTCGCGATATTGTATCATTACGTGCTGAAAGAAAAATATTGAATGAATATGGTGTTCAATGTAAATGAACTCGCGGTATTGTATCATTACGTGCTGAAAGTAGAATATTGAATGAATATGGTGTTTAATGTAAATGAATTCGCGATATTGTATCATTACGTGCTGAAAAAAAAATATTGAATGAATATGGTGTTCAATGTAAATGAACTCGCGGTATTGTATCATTACGTGCTGAAAGTAGAATATTGAATGAATTTGGTGTTTAATGTAAATGAATTCGCGATATTGTATCATTACGTGCTGAAAGTAGAATATTGAATGAATATGGTGTTTAATGTAAATGAATTCGCGATATTGTATCATTACGTGCTGAAAGTAGAATATTGAATGAATATGGTGTTTAATGTAAATGAATTCGCGATATTGTATCATTACGTGCTGAAAGTATAATATTGAATGAATCTGGTGTTCAATGTAAATGAACTCGCGGTATTGTATCATTACGTGCAGAAAGTAGAATATTGAATGAATATGGTGTTTAATGTAAATGAATTTGCGATATTGTATCATTACGTGCTGAAAGAAAAATATTGAATGAATATGGTGTTCAATGTAAATGAACTCGCGGTATTGTATCATTACGTGCTGAAAGTAGAATATTGAATGAATTTGGTGTTTAATGTAAATGAATTCGCGATATTGTATCATTACGTGCTGAAAGTAGAATATTGAATGAATATGGTGTTTAATGTAAATGAATTCGCGATATTGTATCATTACGTGCTGAAAGTAGAATATTGAATGAATATGGTGTTTAATGTAAATGAATTCGCGATATTGTATCATTACGTGCTGAAAGTAGAATATTGAATGAATATGGTGTTCAATGTAAATGAACTCGCGGTATTGTATCATTACGTGCTGAAAGTAGAATATTGAATGAATATGGTGTTTAATGTAAATGAATTCGCGATATTGTATCATTACGTGCTGAAAGAAAAATATTGAATGAATATGGTGTTTAATGTAAATGAATTCGCGATATTGTATCATTACGTGCTGAAAGAAAAATATTGAATGAATATGGTGTTCAATGTAAATGAACTCGCGGTATTGTATCATTACGTGCTGAAAGTAGAATATTGAATGAATTTGGTGTTTAATGTAAATGAATTCGCGATATTGTATCATTACGTGCTGAAAGTAGAATATTGAATGAATATGGTGTTTAATGTAAATGAATTCGCGATATTGTATCATTACGTGCTGAAAGTAGAATATTGAATGAATATGGTGTTTAATGTAAATGAATTCGCGATATTGTATCATTACGTGCTGAAAGTAGAATATTGAATGAATATGGTGTTCAATGTAAATGAACTCGCGGTATTGTATCATTACGTGCTGAAAGTAGAATTTTGAATGAATATGGTGTTTAATGTAAATGAATTCGCGATATTGTATCATTACGTGCTGAAAGTAGAATATTGAATGAATATGGTGTTTAATGTAAATGAATTCGCGATATTGTATCATTACGTGCTGAAAGAAAAATATTGAATGAATATGGTGTTCAATGTAAATGAACTCGCGGTATTGTATCATTACGTGCTGAAAGTAGAATATTGAATGAATTTGGTGTTTAATGTAAATGAATTCGCGATATTGTATCATTACGTGCTGAAAGTAGAATATTGAATGAATTTGGTGTTTAATGTAAATGAATTCGCGATATTGTATCATTACGTGCTGAAAGTAGAATATTGAATGAATATGGTGTTTAATGTAAATGAATTCGCGATATTGTATCATTACGTGCTGAAAGTAGAATATTGAATGAATATGGTGTTTAATGTAAATGAATTCGCGATATTGTATCATTACGTGCTGAAAGTAGAATATTGAATGAATATGGTGTTCAATGTAAATGAACTCGCGGTATTGTATCATTACGTGCTGAAAGTAGAATATTGAATGAATATGGTGTTTAATGTAAATGAATTCGCGATATTGTATCATTACGTGCTGAAAGTAGAATATTGAATGAATATGGTGTTTAATGTAAATGAATTCGCGATATTGTATCATTACGTGCTGAAAGAAAAATATTGAATGAATATGGTGTTCAATGTAAATGAACTCGCGGTATTGTATCATTACGTGCTGAAAGTAGAATTTTGAATGAATATGGTGTTTAATGTAAATGAATTCGCGATATTGTATCATTACGTGCTGAAAGTAGAATATTGAATGAATATGGTGTTTAATGTAAATGAATTCGCGATATTGTATCATTACGTGCTGAAAGAAGAATATTGAATGAATATGGTGTTTAATGTAAATGAATTCGCGATATTGTATCATTACGTGCTGAAAGTAGAATATTGAATGAATATGGTGTTCAATGTAAATGAACTCGCGGTATTGTATCATTACGTGCTGAAAGTAGAATATTGAATGAATATGGTGTTTAATGTAAATGAATTCGCGATATTGTATCATTACGTGCTGAAAGTAGAATATTGAATGAATATGGTGTTTAATGTAAATGAATTCGCGATATTGTATCATTACGTGCTGAAAGAAAAATATTGAATGAATATGGTGTTCAATGTAAATGAACTCGCGGTATTGTATCATTACGTGCTGAAAGTAGAATATTGAATGAATTTGGTGTTTAATGTAAATGAATTCGCGATATTGTATCATTACGTGCTGAAAGTAGAATATTGAATGAATTTGGTGTTTAATGTAAATGAATTCGCGATATTGTATCATTACGTGCTGAAAGTAGAATATTGAATGAATATGGTGTTTAATGTAAATGAATTCGCGATATTGTGTCATTACGTGCTGAAAGTAGAATATTGAATGAATATGGTGTTTAATGTAAATGAATTCGCGATATTGTATCATTACGTGCTGAAAGTAGAATATTGAATGAATATGGTGTTTAATGTAAATGAATTCGCGATATTGTATCATTACGTGCTGAAAGTAGAATATTGAATGAATATGGTGTTCAATGTAAATTATCTCGCGATATTGTATCATTACGTGCTGAAAGTAGAATGTTGAATTAATATGGTGTTCAATGTAAATGAAAACGCGGTATTAGATCATTACCTGCTGAAAGTACAATACGTATAAAAGTGAAAGGTTCTATTAATATTTCTTAAGAGGTAAAACAAGGATGCATTATTTTACCCTAGTTGTTAAATATTTACATATGTTCATCTGTGAAAGAACTATGTTACACAGGTATTTGAGGAGGGGGGGACACAAATATTGACTGAGAATGTTAGCGGATTGCTGTTATATATGCTGATATCACGGTAATGTTACACAGGTATTTGAGGGACACACATACACAAATATTGACTGAGAATGTAAGCGGATTGCTGTAACATATGCTGATATCACGGTAATGTTACACAGGTATTTGAGGGACACACACACACACACAAATATTGACTGAGAATGTAAGCGGATTGCTGAAACATATGCTGATATCACGGTAATGTACGAGTAAGTTGAGACATTTTCTTCTTATTTAATGTAGAAAGTGGTCGGATTCTACCATCGGATATATCTTCGATATTTAGTAACATCTTGTTCATAGAGTATTTGGTAACATCTTGGTTATATTAATTATCGTTGACAGAAAATTGGAAACCAGAAGTATTTTCATCCGCTAAATTTACAATGAAGAACTCTTTAATTTAAGTCGTTATCGTACAAAAATGATATGTCACGGACCTAACATACAGTAAGCCGATGACTGCGCTCTGATTTCTTATTTTGCTGAGAATCTGCAACAAATACCGATACGAGTACCTACCTATGTTATATGTAAACCGATACAAGTATCTACCTATGTTATATGTAAACCGATACGAGTACCTACCTATGTTATATGTAAACCGATACGAGTACCTACCTATGTTATATGTAAACCGATACGAGTACCTACCTATGTTATATGTAAACCGATACGAGTACCTAACTATGTTATATGTAAACCGATACGAGTACCTACCTATGTTATATTATATGTAAACCGATACAAGTACATACCTATGTTATATGTAAACCGATGAATCGAATCACTCGGTCTCAAAGCAAATATTCCTAGGGCCAAGGTTCTATCCAACGAAATCCTCCATCTTAACATTAATGGAAATGGACAGACCATGGAACCAGTACAGCATTTTAATTACTTGGGAAGCATTGTTAATAACAAAGCTAACATAGATTACCAGATTCAGAAGACACTAAGTGCAGCTTCCCGGGCGGTTTGGGCTATTCGTGGGTGAATGCTTGATGATCACAATTTACTTATAATACTGAAAATCAAAACGGCAATCTAAAAGCTGTCATCATACCATGTCTGATGTATGAATGCAAACCATGATGACATATTAGGGCACTTGAAAAATGTCAGCAGAGGCAGCTCAGGCAAATAATGAAGATTCAATGGTATCATGGAGTACTAAATTAAGTTTTGAGAAGAGCAAACTGATGTACAAAGGAAAGTCAACAAATTCTCGTAATTAAGGGGTTAAGAGAGGGATTATTAGTGCGCATGCGCGTGTTCTTATAATGTGACTCATTATTATTGTAGTATATTCATTTTAGTCCAATTTTGACAGTATTGTTCGAGATATCGTCGGGAGAGTATGTCAAACTTTAATAACTTCCCAAATATGGTAAAAATAGAGTATCGCGCCATCGTTTAATTTCTCACAAAAGAAAGGAAAACACCTAAAATCATTTTGGAAGAAATGTTAGTGGTTTACGGGGACTGATGTCCTGTAAAAACGACGGTTTATAATTGGCGTAGTTTTTTTAAGCAAAGGAGAAAATCGATTGAAGATGACCTCCGACTAGGACGGCCTGTTGAAGTCACTTTATCAAAAAGTAGAAAAGCTAGTGCTAGAAGATGCCTGAAAGATTATGTAGAGATGGTTGGAGTATCACCTAAAACAATTTTGAATATCCTACATCAGCATCTAGGGATGTATTTACATCATAGGGATGTAAATAGTCAGTGCAAGGTGAGTGGAGGTACCCAGAATACTCACGCCACTTCAAATAGTCAGTGCAAGGTGAGTGGAGGTACCCAGAGTACTCACGTCACTTCAAAAACAACAACGCGTCGAATGGTCCCCACAGTTTTTGGACCTCTTCAGAAACAACGAAGATAAGATTTTGAGCCGGATTGTTACCAAAAATGAAACTTGGATTCATCATTATGAACCTGAGTTGAGTCAGAAGTCCACGCAGTGGCATTAAAATGGCACACACCACACTAAAAAGTTCAAAGTGTCGCAATCAGCTGGGAAAATTTTGGCAACATTTTTTGGGATGCGAAAGGCCCACGGCTGATAAATAACAAATATAAGGGCATTAAAATAATTGAAGAGTACTACTCTGATATGATGATGCAGTTAAAATAAGCTGTAAATGAGAAAAAAAGAGGAAAATTGACAAAAGGGTGCTGCTTTTGCACGACAACCCTTACACAAAAGCAATTTTGCATTGGCTGTTCTTCGAAACTGTGGCTTCCAAAAATTTAAGCGACCTCCCTACAGCCCAGATCTGGTTCCGTATGACTATTGTTTGTTTCCAAATATGAAAAAAGAACTTCAACTCCAGATTCTACGGAACGAGCCCCGTTAAAACTGAGAGCGCTTCCGCCAAGCACATTCTATAAGCTTTGGCGATAGCTATGGCGCGGTCATCAGTGTAAGAGATACAAGGATGTACTGCTTAAAATTGAGAGTGCTTTTGCCAAGCGTAACCAAGCATAACTTCTTCCGCCAAGCACATTCTATAAGCTTTGGCGATAGCTATGGCGCGGTCATCAGTGTAAGAGATACAAGGATGTACTGCTTAAAATTGAGAGTGCTTTTGCCAAGCGTAACCAAGCATAACTTCTTCCGCCAAGCACATTCTATAAGCTTTGGCGATAGCTATGGCGCGGTCATCAGTGTAAGAGATACAAGGATGTACTGCTTAAAATTGAGAGTGCTTTTGCCAAGCGTAACCAAGCATAACTTCTTCCGCCAAGCACATTCTATAAGCTTTGGCGATAGCTATGGCGCGGTCATCAGTGTAAGAGATACAAGGATGTACTGCTTAAAATTGAGAGTGCTTTTGCCAAGCATAACCAAGCATAACTTCTTCCGCCAAGCAAAAGCTCTAAATGGAACAATGCCCAATTTCAGCTTCTTTTAAGAATTTTTTTTTACTGAAAATATTATACTTCTTCTTCTTTCCAGTGTCATGTCAGGTCCCCCCAACGTTGAATATCACCTGAGAGTAGACATCTATGTCCCCAGCAGCCCGAAAAAGATCTCCAACGCCCCTTATGCCAGTCCAATCACGTATATTGCCAGGAGATGTGCCTCCTACCAACACCTCTTCGGCCTTCTTATATAAGCGTTTGAAGGTCGTCAATACTGTCTGCCAAAAAAACCGTATCATCTGCGTACCTGATGTTATTGACGCACACTTTGACCCCCAAATTCAAGTAATGTTATAAAGTGCTTCCTTGAAAACTATATCCGAGTACATATTGCATAACATAGGTGACAAAATACAATCTTGTCGGACTCCACGTTGAATTGGTATGCCTTTCGATTTGTTATTTTCTAACTTAATGACAGCTTGTCGGTTCCAGTACAGGTTTTTAATAATATTTATATCCTTATCATATGCTTTCTCGTAATCGATGAAACAGGCAAAAATGTATTTCCGTTGGTCTCGGCATTTCTACAGTAACACGTTTATTGCTAATAACGTTTTCCGTGTTCCAAAGCCATTCCTGAAGCCCAATTGAGAATTATCCAGGTCACGCTCGCACTTCAGCCTTATACTTAACTACCTATAAATTTTCAACCACATGTTTAAGTATCAAGTAATCAACTGGTGTTCGTTATTCTATTTGGTGAGCAAAAGGAGTTGCGTAAAACAGCTAAATGCTGTGTTTAAGGATGCTGCTAAATGACACTTACGCGACATCTGGAGATTCTAATGCAGCTGACCATAAGCAGGAAAAGGAGAATAATAACACTTGTGTGTTAAGGAAATAAAGTTATCTAAAACAATGATGCAAATATAATTTGGTGAATAAATTATACACTATACAGTATACACTATACAGTATAGTTGACTAAACTACATCTAATAAATACCTTTGGTTGACTTCCCAAATTGTATATTTACACATACGAGTATAACATGAAAATACTGGATACATTTTATAAATGAACACATAAACACCATTTTATTTTATAATATCATATTGTTGAAAATAATGCTGCAATGGGAATAAGTGAGGCAGGTCTACAATTTTAGAGATAAACATGAATATGGCAGATTTAACGCCCAATTATGTACTATAGATGTTTGTGCAAAGAAGGTGTAAAATTTCAGGATTCAATAAAACCTGAATAGCTAATATATAATCTTGAAAAAAATCAAATATTTTATTTAGGCCCAACCTCTACCGCTACGTGCATCGTACTCAATTGCATCGGACGTTTGGCATTGTTTTACACTCTTTTTATAAGCATTTCTACTTACTTTTGTTTGTAACAGAAAGAATTCCTTTGAAAGACAAATTTCACATCCATAAAGTTACAGCACAGTTATTGGTGGAACTTCACGCCATTTCTCAATAACCTTCGCAACACACAGATTTACCTCCGTAACTTGTATCGTCTTTAAAATATTCGCTTGAGAGACTCGGACAACTGATACGAGTATCAATAGCTGTGACGAGGAATCGACAGAATGATTTTTCCTCTACCGTATTGCGCTAAAGTGAGGAGTGTGGCGCGGCGGTCTGCGAGGAATATATGCTAGCATATAATGAAGATGTTCTGTACAGTGAGTGTGGAGTGTAGATATATGGTATAATATGATATTAGGGTGGAGTTGCGCGGAACCGTTAATGTGCGTATGAATTATAATACTATGATAATATTAATTGAAATATACATAATGAATAGCAAACCCTTCTCGTGTAAACAACCTTTTTGTATTCACAATTTTTGGGTCTGCTAACAGAATCCTGTTTTTAATGCGTGTTTAGTAATTTAATTAATTACCTCCCGGTCCCGGTCCCGGCCCCGGCCCCGGCCCCGGCCTCACCCCGGTAATGAACACGTCTCCGACCCTCCTGCCTCTCGGCCCCAGTACTAAGGTGGCGTCCCGAGGGCGGTGGGGAGGAAGTCGATGATTTATCCGTATTGCGCGCTGCCTTCTCTTCGAGAGAAGCCCACGGCTGATGGTGCCCTAAACAGAGGTAGCCTCCCTAACAGATACTAAAGTAGAGATCGCAGTGTCTCTTTGGTGTGTTTAATCGCGGTTTCATACCGTCACATAAATATGAGTTGTGTATTGAACACACAAATTGCTTTTATTTTAAATCATTACACTCTTTTCAAATTGAATTATAAAACTGATATTTTTTGCAAAACATTTTCTATTCGTGAATTAGCAGTTACGAGTTTGTGTAATCTTGAATGGTTCATCTATTACGTACGAGTATACATACGTGTAATATATGTCACATTGAGAAATTGTATTGTGAACGTGAAGTGTTACTATTGAATATGTCATAAACATTCACTAAATTTATTAGTTAATGTACAAGAAATCGTTCGTTTCAAAAATAATAGATCCATAATCAATAGTAATTGTATGCTCCCCCTAGTATTTCCCCTGCTATACTTTATTGACTAGGATAGTGGAAAATGAATTTAAAATAAAACAACATATTTTTTTAAGGTTTTTATCCATTACAAAATTCTTTTTGCATTTAAACTTTTCATGTTCTTGCATTTCAAAATATAAAAACCGCTACTATGCATGATTTTTATAATCTAGAACGTACTCGGATACTATTCTATTTGGTTTTTATAATCTAGAACGTTTTCTATCCTACTTGGTTTTGACAGGTGGTTGTCCACAACAATGGAAGTCTACTTTCACAAGTGAATGTGATATAGTTAACAATACGTGGGCTGATTACTTTAGTGAAGGTGTATCATACATTCGCTATTTATAGTTAACTGTACATTCACTGAGCATTCGCTTCCACTTCAGCATACACTGGAGTGATCATGTCAACAATGGAAGTCCATTTTCACAAGTGAATGTGAATAGTTAACAATGCGTGTACTGATTACATTAGTGAAGGTGTACATTCACTATTTATAGTTAACTGTACATTCACTGAGCATTCACTTCCACTTCAATATACACTGGAGTGATCATGTCTCAAATGTTTCGGTCCTGTAACGTTCCAACTGTAAACCTATACAAGATGTGGTTGTAAAGGCGTAATTACGGTGGATCGGGATTGTGATACGCATGGACGATCATAGACTCCCAAAACGCGTCTTATATGGGGAAGTGGTAGGCAAGCGAAGAGTTGGTCGGCAGAGGAAGCACTATAAAGACAGCCTGCGAGAGTCGCTTACTTTGTGCGGGGCGCCTGAGGACTGGGAGCAGGTGGCTCGGGACCGTGAGGGGTGGAGAGCCGTATGTTCTCGGGCCGATGGCGTCTCAGCAGCTAGACGTGTGAGAAACAGTCAGCGCGCTGTGAACGTGCGTCAGCATGGCCGGGCGGCTCGGCAGTGAGTGCGCCTCTAGGATTGGACCGTTTTCTCACAGATCACATGATCGACGTGGAAGAACGGTTTAAGATTGACGTTGGAGTGGCGAGAGGGTCCTCCACTACGAGGCCCGGCAACGGCGACGAACATACATGTATGTATATGAAACCATTATAGTGATACTAGTTTTTAAAATTGGTTTGAAATACACATTTTATTTAAAAATACAGGGTGATATCGTAAACAACGTCTTATTTTAGGAGTGTATATTATTTATATCGCAGATAAGTATAATGATATGTATGAATATGAAAAAGATTGTATACATAGATTAAAAAGCGCGAATATTGTTTTCTCTACTTACCCCAAAAAGAAAATGGCGTATTTGTGTCGATGTATGTTATAAACTACGGTCAAGTGATCTACTCGTAAGATAAGATTGTGTCGATGTATAAACTATTATACGAGTAGATCTACCCGTACGGGTACGCACGAACAACCTCCTGTTGAACATAACAGACGAGTACGAGTACTTCCGTACGGTTCAAGATAATAGAACTACTCGTATCATACTCGTGTCATACAAGGTTCGTAACGAAATAACCAACAGTGGACGTGTATCTTAGTAACAAACTCTTGCGTGAATGGATAACTGTACTCGTATTGTGAAGTGAATGTGGTTTGAATGTGCAATAACATAAGTTTTATAATAGTGCATGTATGTTATGAGGAGGTAAGTTAGTTTTGTAATGTAACGCCGTCAAATATAAAGAAAATATGTAACGGGATGGCTCTTCGGCAGTAAGGAGTTTTTGGAGGTATCCACATAACATAGTCTCCACATATGTTAGCAAAGGGAATGACTACTGCGAATGTAACATAGATCGTGTGGTGAGGAGTCATTGACCATGATATATACTCGTATATTCGGTTGTCCAAATTATGATAACATGCTGTTAAAATAGTGTATGCGATGTGATAGGTTGGGATTTAACATAAGAGTGTCTATTCTATGAATGCTGAATATAAATACGAGTATTTCAGCGAAGTAGAAGTGTTCTACAATACATTTGTAACTAAATAATGAAACCATTTTATCGCAGGCCTTCCCGAGCCAACTATTATTTTCTTTTATGTGCACAAAATAGGTTTTTGTCATTATTATGTACTGGTTGGTATTTGGCGGTTTGTTTTTTACTAAAACAACAAGAATTCAAAATTATACGCTCTGAATAATGATGGAAATAATATTCTGGTGTGTTATCTGGCTGAAAATATACACACAGCCAAGTGAGACAGCTGGCTTTAGCAATGTTACAAATATATAACAGTAAAATAATTAACATCTCTTGATGGTGTAATGCAATGCAATACAATGCAAGTATGCTTGGCAATTTTCGATGTAAATACCTGAAGGAAATATGGATATCGCTTTAATTAAGTATCTACATAATAAATGCTCTTCTTGCAAAGATGTGGAGTACTTCATTAATTTGTGATGAACGTAGATTGGCTGAGAAGTAGAGACAGTAGTGGTTGCCGCCGCCTCAGGTGTGGTGCGGGGCTGTGGCGGGGATCGGGGGATGGTGCAAGTCACCCCCGTGGGACTCCCCCCCCCCAACTTTTCCCTGTCTCGACCCAGGCCACTTCATTACATCACGATACTCCGGATTTGATACGACATCTTAAACTTTTAAAATGGGTCCCAAAGGTGCCCTGTATATGCCCTGTATATTATATAAAATCTTACCATGGTGTAAGGGACGCTCCTAAATCTTATATTTTGATATGAAAGTTCGTTTACCTTATAAAAGCTTAATATTAGTTTTATAGAATTAAGCGTAGTACATTATAAAAGGGGCGGTTTCAATTAATCTGATGCAAAGAGAACAATAATATTGTATTGCGCACTGATATGCATTACAATCTTGTGTGTTTATTGCCATATCTTCCCAAAAAAACAAAAAAAATAACAAAGACCGTAAGCGAAAACCAAAATGGAACCCTTTATAAAAAATCTGGTATCAAAGGAAATTGAACCCGTAACCCCGTTATTGAAAGACTCTCACCAACTAGGTCATGGAGGCCGTCTGGTTGGTTGAAAGAGATTTACACGCGGCTATAATGCTAAATACAGGGTGGCCCAGAATAAAGTGCACTTTGTTTCCTTTATTAATCGAGAATGTATGGAGGGAAAGGACGCAAGAAGCGTAATTTTCTTGATCGGAGTTGGTTATTTTAGTTTTTACTTTAAGAGCAATTTCGTCCGTTTTACGTGAAAAATAGTTCGTACGTAACTCTTAAACGACTTTCTAAATTTCGAGTTGAAGGCCAATTTAGAATGTTTGGTAATGCCCGAATACCAATTTGACTAAACTGGTGCTCGGACATTGTTATCGGTGGGTTAAAAAAATTAAATAAACTGGTTCCACCCTAAAATCAAGCCTCAAGGTAGCCCGCGGACTTCTCAAATAGTCAATGAGTCTATGCGCACCGATCTAATGTCGTTAGCCCGCAAACATTTGTCAGCATTAACGATGTGACGAACAATCTTACAGCAAATGTTATCGTTTGACTTAAAACTTCATCCCTACATAATTCAACTTGTTCAGGATTGAAATGAAGCAGACTTTATTACAAGGTTGAATTTCGCGCCTAAAATGTTTTCTGGCAAAGCACATTTCCATATGAATAGCTTCGTCAATAACCCAAATTACCTGTATTACAGCGATTAAAACCCAAGTCGCTAGAGACCACTCCATTGTGCACGAGTAACAATTTGGGCAGTCATGTAGCGTCGGGAATCACCATTTCTTATTTACGAGTATTTGAGGACGCTCGAGACGAAGCAATACCAGCGTGTTAATTCGGAGCGTGACATTCAAATGCTGAGAGAGTTTTTGACTGAGAAATTGCAACAATTTCCGGGATACAATTAAAGGGAAGGGTTTTAAAAAGATGGAGTTATTTTTCACACTTCCAATGACAATTCAGAAATGGTTCCAGAGATGCTCTCCAGGAAGAAGACACTGATTTCACAAAAGACGCACATTGTGTGGCCACTATGAAGTTCAGATTTGGGATAACTAATAAGTCAGGTATACGCAAATAATTCAACGACTACACTGCAATTGAACAAAAAAACAGTCAAGAGATCACCGTGATAGTGTGCGGAAAACACGTAGGCACGTGCTTTAAAATTTTCGATCCAGATCAGACGTATGATGTTGATAACACTGCTTGAAATAAAATAAACTTCCAATATTTTCTTAGATGTTTGCATTGATTTAAGTTGAAAACAAATCATTGTTATATAATTTTATTGAGAATTTTTTAAACGTGAACTTTATTTTGAACTCTATTTGTATCTTGTTGAATTTGCAATGCTATAAAACATGTGCCGTGCTGATTTGTGACACTTGTGTCAACGTGCTCCGAAAATTTATTTTAGACACCTATTAAGAACCACTATGGTACAACAATTTATTTAGATGAGAAACAGTTTGAACGTAAAAACAGTTCAGAAGCGGTTTCATATGAAATTAAATCAGATCCATTTGTTACCTAAGCGTGAGTTTAATAATATTCAATTGTGTTTTCTTGTTTTCTTGTTTAAATCAAACAAATGCAATGAATCAACACAATGTTGTGTTTTTAATATCTTATGAATTTTGTCAACTCCACAACTTAACGGTGCTTCTGTCACTATGAAATATCATTCGAAAAAGTCAACGTAAAAACCTATGAGACGTTACATATTGTTGAGCCTACTTAAGAGTCACATTCAGAGCAAAGAATGATAGTCATTATAACAAAAGTATAAATGGAGTCACATACATCGGGAGCTTGTAAAGATGGATACAGTGAGAGTGAGAGTAAGGAGCTTTTGCAATTTTTCACATAAACATGCGAGTTTTCGAATGACTGAAGCGAATGTTGACCATCCTCTAAAGATTTGTTAGATGGGATTTTGGCGTGGTTGTTGAAATTAAGTTGTATTAGGAATTAGGAATTATGTAAAACTTTGAGATTTACCATATGTATGTGGAAGGATGGGAGTGCGTTAGCTGCTCGAGTGTTTAGCTGCTTGTGTGAAGGACATTTTTCCTTAATACTCGTACAAATGTTTATAAAATGTTTTGATTAAGAAATGAGTTTATTTTATCATTTGTGTTGACATGTAAATTTGTTTTCTGCGTGTACAAAATGAAGGGTTGTTATTTTTTTTATATACAATACGATTCGCCTTTATCATACTAAAGATGTACATATTAAATATGTTACAAAAAAAAAACTGAAAACTTATCATTAACTCACGAAGGCCAGCCTACTGCTGGACCGGAAAGAGGGGCAGAAGTATGATGTTGTATTTGAATTATTATTTGAAACTCTATTGACCAAACACTATTTTTGAGTGTTTTGTTTTTTTAGTGCTTGGATATTACGTTTACCGCTACCGAGACGATGTTTTGATTTTTTTGCGTTTATAAGTAATAAACTATTTTGAAATTGAAGACAACAGAATGCAATGAAAGAACCTGAAATGATATCACTGTCCGGACAGTGGACAGTGCGTGAAGTGCGTGAAGTGGCGTGGAGAGCGGGAGGAGAACGAGGAGCGGACATTATTGCGGTGTGCTCGATGTATGTTAAGGGCGCATGTGACATTTATTGTTATTATCTTATGGAGAATATTGATTAACGATTTGTTTAAGTGTATATTTCATGTGCCTAACATACGAGTAATAGCCGCCTCTTAGGAGCTTTATGGCCAGCCACTACAAAAGCGATTTCACCAGATATATTACTTGTTGCCCGGTAATAAATGACAACGTAACATAGGTACGAGTAAATGGAGAATCTCTTCAATGAAGCGTTAGTTATATTCAGCTTTTCTTTACACAATTTGTGTCCTTTTTTTAATTGGCAATCCAACCAAACTACTCGTAGGATGATTTGTGAATGAATGTCCTTATTATCCCGGTATTAAGTCAAAGGAGTCAAATGTATACAGAATGTTATTTTAGGGGGAAAGGATTAAAGATTCCTATTTCTATCGGTAGGGGCGCCAGTTGTCAAGCTGTCATTGACATTTTTACTCAGTAAAGTTTGACAATTCATCGTGAATTGTCAAACGCAACACCGCAATACACCGCAAATATATGATATTATTGTGGCATACTTCGAAAATCAGCGTTTAATTGTTCAAACTCAAAAAGCCCTTCGAAATTATTTTGGCTTACATACTATAATCGACCATCTGAGACATCGATTCGTCGTATAGTGAATAAATTTAGAACACAATACACTCTGATGGATGTTGTGCCTCTTTACCGCCAAAGTAAGGTGCGTGCTGAAGAAGCTATTGCGTCCGTTGAATACATTATTAAAGAAGATTCAAATTTGTCTATTCGCCGCCGAGCACAAAAGGCTGGCCTCTGTTCGTCTACTGTTTGAACAATTTTACGGACAGATCTTGGTCTAAAAGCCTACGAGATTCAGTTAGTCCGAGAATTGAAGCCAAAGGATTTTCATTCTCGTCGAGAATTTGATGTATGGGCCCAAAATCAATTACAAGATGATCCGCTGTTTAACCGGAAAATTTTGTTCAGTAATGAGGCACATTTTTGGATCAACAATTATGTTAATAAACAGCATTGCCGCATTTGGAGCGAGGATAATTCACATAAGGTTATCGAAAAGCCATAACATCCACAAAAATGTACTGTTTGGTGTGTTTTATGAGCTGATGGAATCATTGGTTCCTATTTATTAAAAAATGAAGAACATTACAGTCAACGACAATCGCTATAGAGCCATAATAACTGACTTCTTCATTCCTCAATTGAACGACATGGATGTGTAGAAATTATGTTATCACTTTTGGTGATAACATAATTTCGCGAAATGGACCTGTTAATTGGCCACTAAGTTCCTGCGATTTAACGCCCTTAGAATATTTTCTTTGAGGATACGTAAAGTCGCTAGTCTATGCTAATGAACTGGACTAATTGAGGCATTAGACGACAACATAAGACGAGTTATTGGCGATATACGGCCCCAAATGCTTGAAAAGGGGTCCAAAATTGGACTTATCGTTTAAAGTATGTAAGAGCCAGCCACTGTCAACACATGAATAAAATTATCTTCAAACAATAATTGGCATTGTCATCTACCAATTGAATTCAAAGTTATGGCCATTCAAATAATTAATATGTGTTTTATTTCAAAAACAAATCTATTGTATCCTCTATAAAATATGTTGTATCCTCTTCTGGAGTGCTCTGTGTAGTGATGATGATCTTGATGGTCTTTTAATTCCAATATTTCGTCTTGGATTTCACCAAAACATCATCAGGGAAAAAAGTGACATTCTGTCAGACTGACATTAGGTGAAGAGCACTTTTGTGTATTTACTTTGTAACCATAGATCTATAAGTTGCCCAAAGAGTTCAATTATTTAGAAATATTGATATGATATTGGGCTATAATATATGTATAGTATGTGTGATGTTAAGCGATATGTTGCTACTATTTCGGGTATTTTAAGTTGATTTCTTTACATTTATGCGATTGTTCATCATTTATTTTATTCATCATCGATTTTCTGCGATCATTTAATATTGAATACCACATTTTGGATATACTCGTACTTTGTTTGTCATCACCTGCGTTTAGACAGTCGGGGTGAAAGTTAATTTCGATGGATTCTCTTGTTGTTCTTGCTGTTTCTCTATCAACGTTTTTTTATGGTTTTTGCATCATCAAAATTTATGGTACGAGTATGCCCTTCTGTCATAGCGTGGAACGCAAGGGTTGATAGTGGATTTTTATTTTTGACGTCGATGCGGTGTTCTGCGATGCGAGCCGATACTCTACGATTAGTCTTCCCTACGTATGGTCGTTCACATGTTGAACATAGTATCTGGTATATACCGTGGTTCTCATTTGGTATTTTGCTCTTGACGCTTCTAATTAACAATGAAATTTTTTGGTATGTTCCAAAGGTAGTGGATATGTTATTTTTATTTAGAATCCTCCCAATACGGTCCGTTGTACCTTTAATATATGATAAAAAGGCCTTGCTGACCAATTCTCGTTTCTTTTTGTATTATTTTTATTTGTTTTATAAGCCTTCTTTATCAAATATTCTGAATATCTATTTGTATGTGAGTACCGGGAGGATGGATTGATCGAAAACTTTGCTTTTTAGACATAACGGAAGGTTTTCTCTGAAGACTCTGTGATTCCTTCCGAATGCGCTCCAGCCCATTTTTATTATTCTGTTAATTTCATTGATCATATTCCCGTCTGCTGATATTTTTTAACGCACGGGCATATTGGTTGAACATTACTTTGGTTTTAGCGAGGTTCATTTTTAAGCCTACTCGATTGCTGGCTAAGTTAAGCTCTTGAATCATTCTCTCCAGTTCTTCTCTTGTTTCGCTTAGTAATGAGTTTCACTTATTAGTGATATCATCTGCAAATCTCAGGCTAGAGAGATATTCGCCATCGATCTTAATGCCCATACCTTCCCAGTTTAAAGTATTAAATATTTTTTCGAGTATAGCTGTAAAAAGGTTGGGTGACATCGCATCTCTTTGTCTCACTCCCTTTGTGATTGTTATTTCCTCTGTTTTTTTCTGGTAGATGCACCACTGGTTTTGCTTCTTGGTAGATATTTTGTATTATTCTTATGTAAGCTGATTGTATTCCTTGTTTTCTGAGTGCTTCAAATATATATTCGTGTTTTACTGAGTCAAAGGCTTTTACAAAGTCTATGAAGCACATGCTTAGGGGTCAGCGATATTCATTCGATGTTTCCATTACTTGCCTCATTGTTTGTATATGATCCATCGTACTATATCCACTTCTAAATTCAGCTTGTTCGCTCGGTTGCATATCGTCTAGTTGTTTTTGTATTCTGGTTGTTATTATTTTTGTTAATACTTTGTATATGATTGGCATAAGACAGATTAGTATATAGTTCTTTAAATCATTTTTAACTTCTTTCTTATGAAGGAGAATCACTTTTGCCGTGTTTCATTTTGTGGAAATTTTCCCGTTGTTAATGCAATGGGTCATTATTTTTGCTAAGATGGGGTATATTGCATCTCCCGCAGCTTTAAGGATTTCTATTGTTATGCCGTCATCTTCTGCCGATTTTCCCTTTATCATACTATTTATGGTTTTTTCTACTTCTCTAATAAGAACTTCAGGAACCTGTTCATTAAATTCGTTTGGTTGTTCGGTCTTCCGTGTTTTCAATGTCTTGAAAGAGTTCTGATTAGAATTCTTGGACTCGCTTTATGATTTTTGCCCGATTTTCGGTTTTGCTGTTATCCTTTTTGAGCAGGGCTGTTATTGGTTTGTTTCTGTCGCTTAGCATTTAGGATTTTTTTTGTAGCTTCGGTTCTGCTCTTTTGTCTTTTGCATTAGGTTTGAGTTATATTTGCTTATATCTTCTTTTACCTTTTTCCTTACGGTTAAGCATAGTTCGGTATATTCGATTGATTGTCGTATACTATCACCCTTTTGAAATCCCTTCTCTTTGTCACGAGTTGTTTTTTGTCATCTGAAATTTAAGATTCTCTGGTTTTTTGGGGGTTTCCTTCCACATTTAATGCGATTTATTTTATTTCGTCCATTATTGTTCCACCCCATGATTGTATATATACTTGGTTTTCTGAGAGGTCATATGAGCTTGGAGTTTGCATTTTGTTTGGTAACGAAACTCTTCTCTTTTATTTGAGAGCAGTGTTTCAATGTTGATTCTTGCCTTTTGGCTTTCAACAAGCTAACATTTCTCCATTTTTGTGTTTATATTGATGGTTGACTGCACAAGTGCACTTTGGTTTATATTGATGATTGACTGCACAAGTGCACTTTGGTCACTTCCCGTGTTGAATCTGTTACCTTACTGTCTTTTATCATTATTTGGTTATTAACCAGAATGTAATCTATTTCGTTCAATGTACCATTTGGTCCTCTCCACGTCTATCTTCTCTGTGATCCCTTTTTAAAGAGCGTATTTGATATGTACATTTTTCTGCTTTAAGGAGCGTATTTGATATGTACATTATCCGTGCACCCTTCGTCATTCCTGGTTTATCCAATTTTTGCGTTAAAGTCTCCCATGATAACTTTAAAGCGGTTTTTCTTCTTTACATTGAGACTCGTAAGGTCATCGTAGAAATTTTAAATTTCGTCGTCATTGTGTCTTGTTGTGGGTGCGTAGACTTGAATAATTTGAAGGTTGTATCTTTTATTAATTTTTATTGTCAGCATTGCCATTCTTTCTGATGTTGCTGTAAACCCGATGTTCACGCCAGAGCGTGACGCGAAATATCGTTCCGATATTGGGCCGCTCTGTTATCGCTGCCGGCCCCGTCGCGCGATTTAATATTGTTCTCACAAGTTCTAAAATATAGTATTGTCGCGGGTTGTGGTGGTTTTGGCGTGACGAACATATTCCCGTCGGCCAGTGCAGTTGTGCACAGACCGTCATCCGCATGACACCTCAAGAGGAGAAATAACAACCAATACGCTTCATCAACGAAGAACCAGTGCAAATAAGTTATCAACTGCCGTGACGCTTCAAGAATCCTGGAACATCAACAGAGATCAGCCGATACATCTGACTCCCGTCTTCAGCACCCGTGAGTACCTATTCCCTTTTTCTTATCCGATGGTGTGGCTTTCGCTTCACCATTTTTGGTCCTACGATCCACTTCCAGCCCATGTATACAGTCCACTCAAACCTATCGCATATAGCCCGAATCCCATATAGCCCGCTTCATTATAAAATCGAATATAGTCTCGAATCCCATATAGCCCGCTTCATTATAAAATCGAATATAGTCCCGAATCCCATATAGCCCGCTTCATTATAAAATCGAATATAGTCCCGAATCCCATATAGCCCGCTTCATTATAAAATTCGCATATAGCCCCGAATCACATACAGCCCGCTTCATCATTTTTTTTGGTTATAAACATTTCTTTCTTTTTAAAAAAAAAATCCTCAATAAAGTTTATTTTTTCACAAAATCCTCAAAAGCAATTTACATAATTTCTATATAATTTATATACATTTTTTTCCAATTCATTCACAATGTTTTATTAAAAATATATTCATGGTGTTGAATGGATATATTTTAGTTTTGATCAAATTAAATAAATGTTACTTGACCCAACTGGCTATACAACAATATTTTTTTAAAGAAACATATCTGTTTACTTCACTGACTGAATGTTAAATTGCTTTGATAACTGTAAATCGTTGAGAATATTCATTCTTCAAAATAAAATAAAAATACCTACAATAACTTGTGTGGTTTGAATAAAAGATATTCGAATATCTTTTGATTCGAATAACATTTGGGGAAGTTGACACAGAGTGAACAAGGATTTTATAATTGTATAAAATAATTATATAAAATAATTTTTAAAGTTTCCCTTTTTACAGTTTATTTAGAGTACTGTTTAATCTGTATTCTGCTCAACAGTGTTTAAGTCAGCAAATTGCTGTTAATTTTTAATCTCAACTCTTCCCTTCCCTTCTCATTTTGCCCATAATTCCGTTTGCCTTTTTCTTCTTCTTTTTCGTTTTTTCTCTATGCTTGTTTTTCTCTTTTTTATTACAAAAACAAAAATGCCTTCAAAGTCACAAGCCGCAAAATTTCGTGAGTTTCTTAACAGAGCAATAGCGCAGTTAAGAAACATTGCGTCTGCCATCGCTTCAGGTGACTTCTTGAAGTACTCCGTCGCTGACTTTGAGGGGCGCTTCGCTAAATTGGATGAGGTCAAGAGTAAGCTGGATGACGTCTTTTACCAGATATTGGATTCCACCGATCTCGATGATAAGACGGAGACCCAATATACCGATAACTATCGTGCAGCATGCGATACTTACACAGATATGCTTGTCGCCAAAGCAAGTTTCAGTTCACGACCGACTGCATCAATTTCTCAGCCCTCGACATCTTCTGTACCCGCTTCCGTTCTGCCCAAAATTGAGCTTCCCAAATTTTCTTCAAAATTGGAAGATTGGCCGTCATTCATTGCCATTTTTAAGAGCTTGACGGACCGAATCAGCAATCTTACTGATGCAGTGAAGATCCATTACCTCTTTTCAAGTCTTAGTGGGGAGGCTCTTAGTATGATATCCCACTTAAAGATCACCAATGAGAGCTATGCAGTGGCCTTAGCCATTCTGACTAAGCGCTACGAAAACCGCAGGGTACTCATTGACCGGTTTGTGGATGTCATATTGGAGCTTCCCACTATCACATCCCACTCAGATATCCGTCAGCTATTTTTAACTCCCCTCGTTTCAGCTCAATCAGCTCTATTAAATTTAAATCTGCCCATTAAAGATTGCGATTACGTTTTCGTATCCATAGTGGTACGAAAACTGAAAGGTGAACTCCGCTCTTTATTCAAACGTAGGCGCGGATCGGATGAGTGTTTGCCTACTCTTCAAGATTTAATCACATTTCTTGAAGAACATGCACGTTGTGTTGAAACTGAGAGAGCCAGCACATCTAATCAGCCCATTCATCAGCCTTCGTCCCCCTTTTATGGCTCAGGCAGACAGTCATCCATCCCGCAGCGTGCTCGTACTCCACTTCCAGGTGTCAACATGAGACAGCAGTTTCGGTCCATTCAGTCTCCACAACCGCAACCAGCTTACTCGGCCCATACATCCACCACAACCTCAACGGCCGACCACTTTTATTGCCCTTGGTGCAACACTAGGGGCCACAAATTAATGACGTGCCAAAAATATCATAATCAGCCCGTTCAAGGACGTTGGGATTTTATCTCAGCACGCAATCGTTGTCGACGCTGCCTCGGACCTCATTGTGAAAATGAGTGCAAAACTACGAAGTCTTGCAAGGAGTGTAATAGTGGCAGGCATCACACTTCCCTTCACCATCCTGGTACGTCATCTCCGACGCAATCATCAGCCCATTTTCTGCCACTATCACTGCCACACAAACTCAGCTCAGCCAAACACAGTTCATTTGTCTCTCAGCCCGCAGTCCATTTGTCACTCAGCCCACAGTCCATTTGTCACTCAGCCCACAGTTCATTTGTCTCTCAGCCCGCAGTCCATTTGTCTCTCAGCCCGCAGTCCATTTATCTCTCAGCCCATAGTCCATTTGTCTCTCAGCCCACAGTCCATTTGTCTTTCAGCCCACAGTTCATTTGTCTCAGCAGCCCTCCTCTTATCTCAGCTCATGACTAGAGTCTCAACTCAGCTATCAGCTCTTATCCAATTAAAACAGCACTTAACATTTGAGGAATTTGCAACCATTTTAACGCGAATCGAGGCTGTCCTTAACTCCAGACCTCTCTGCCCTCTTTTCCTTGACTACCCTCAGATGATTTTGGCTCATGCAAGCCATCTCTCAGCGCTTTTGGTCCCTGTGGACTCAGTCCTATCTCCACACCCTTCAAACTCGCTCAAAATGGCTTCCACCATCCTCCCCTCCTCAAATCGGAGAGCTTGTTCTGATAAAGGAGGACAACCAGAAGGCCGGTTTCGAAGCTGGCATGGTTCCTGTTGGAGGTCCTCCCGGCGCCCCAGGATGTTCACGCCAGAGCGTGACGCGAAATATCGTTCCGATATTGGGCCGCTCTGTTATCGCTGCCGGCCCCGTCGCGCGATTTAATATTGTTCTCACAAGTTCTAAAATATAGTATTGTCGCGGGTTGTGGCGGTTTTGGCGCGACGAACATATTCCCGTCGGCCAGTGCAGTTGTGCACAGACCGTCAACCGGATGACACCTCAAGAGGAGAAATAACAACCAATACGCTTCATCAACGAAGAACCAGTGCAAATAAGTTATCAACCGCCGTGAGGCTTCAAGAGTCCTGGAACATCAACAGAGATCAGCCGATACATCCGACTCCCGTCTTCAGCACCCGTGAGTACCTATTCCCTTTTTCTCATCCAATGGTGTGGCTTTCGCTTCACCACTATTCGTTTTAGCTTCTCACTTACCATAAACCCTACTCCACTTAGTTTACCCAATTTAGTTCCTGAGTAATATAAGATATTTTCGTTTGGTCTCCCGATGAGTTCTTCTCTAGCTCTTCTTACTTCTCTTAGTCCCACAACGTCCCATTTGATCTTTGTGAGTTCTTCTTCCAGTGTGAGTAGTCGATCTTCTCCTCTTAGCGATCTACAGTTGAAGGTGGCTACGAACAGTGTGCATGATATACGAGGCATATCCAGAAAGTAAGTGTACATAGTTTTTGTAGGTTACAATTTTTTTTATTTAAACAAAAAAATTACGTGGTAACCGTATGTAAATAGCTTACATATGTACTAACATCAACTGTCAGCCTGCAAAAAGGTGGAAGGTCCTGAACTCGATGGGTGTAAAATCCTCGGACACCTCAGGTAACTTCACATTAGATGTTAATAACCTTAATAGACATTTTGCAACACCATCACTCAGTTTAGACATTACCACAAAGGAGAACACTCTCCGAAAAATTCATGTAATGCCTCGACCCAATGTTCCTGAGCTCCACTTTTCGGAGGTTGATGTAGGTGAGGTTCGTCGTATTCTTTTGACTATATCCTCAAAAGCGATGGGTGACGACAATATTTCGATTGTATTCATCTCCTTCATTATCGATGCTATTCTTCCTATCATAACACATATTATAAATTTTTCTTTGTCTACTAGCAGCTTTCCTAGTGTATGGAAGAGGGCTCTAATTATTCCGATCCCGAAAGTTGACTCACCCACGTCATATAAAGATTTTAGGCCCATATCTATTCTGCCCACACTATCCAAAATTATTGAAAAAATTGTTCATATACAAATTGACTCCCACCTTAATCAATTTGAATTATTTAATCCATTGCAGTCAGGATTTCGTCCGGGACATAGTACCACTACCGCACTGGTCAAGATCACGGATGACGTGAGACGTGGAATGAGCTTTAAGCAGTTGACATTGTTATGTCTACTGGATTTCAGCAATGCATTCAATACTGTAGACTTTGATCTGCTTATGGCTCGAATGCGTTCATTACGATTCTCTGAATCGGTCATAGTCTGGTTTTCGAACTATTTAAAGGGAAGACAACAATCCTGTAAATACCAAGAGCGTATATCTGAATGGACTGATCTCTCTGCAGGCGTTCCCGAAGGTGGAATTCTCTCTCCACTCCTTTTTTCTATATTCATCAACCCAATAACATCGTCTCTTAAATGTTCTTATCATCTGTATGCAGATGACCTGCAGATATATATTCATTTTGATCCAAATTTCTTTCACGCGGCTTTGAACAATTTAAATACGGACCTTCAATCGATCTCGGAGTGGACTGGGGAGCATGGCTTACTCATCAATCCTAAGAAGTCTCAAGCGATCCTCATTGGCAGCCCTCAGCTTCTCGGTAAATTCAACACTGACTTACTTCCTCCAATATTACTTGATGGCTCTATTATACCATTACATAAAACTGTTAAAAACCTAGGAGTGCTAATAGATAACACTCTCTCATGGCGAGATCAAATAAATGAGGTAAGCCGAAGGATCTTCTTCAGCCTTCATTCCCTTAAAGTGTTGCAAAGATTTCTACCAACTAAAACCAAAATTTTACTCGTACAATCTCTGCTCTTTCCGATTCTGGACTATGCGGACGTATGTTACTTGGATGTTACAGAGGAACAGCTGGACAAATTACAGCGTCTTCAAAATGTGTGCCTAAGATTTATTTTCAACCTACGAAAGTACGATCATATAACTTCATACCAGAAGGCATTGAACTGGTTGAATGTTAGAAATAGACGCCAAATTCACATACTGTCTCTATTGTATAATATCCTTAACTGTCCCGCCGCACCCTCTTATCTCGCCGAAAATTTTCAGCGTCTTTCCAATCATGGATTAGCGCTACGCTCAAACAGAGATTGTTTATTGGCCTTTCCAGTTCACCGCTCTTCTTTTTTCACGTCGTCCTTTACTGTCCATGCAGTGAGACTCTGGAATCAGTTACAAACCAATATAAGACTCGCTCCGTCCTTGGCATGCTTTAAGAAGCGACTGAAAAAACTCTTAATTTCTAGTCAGTAAAATAACGTGTTTCATTCCTGATTTTTCTTTTCCTTTCCTCTCCACCATCCTTTCCTTTCCTTTTGATTGATGATATCTCACTTTATATGAAAAATAGTGTTCGGGTGATTGTCCGTCTTTGTGGGGTTTGTGGGCATGTTCTCACGTATATGTTTATGGATTTCGTGGGGATGGATAGTCATTTGAATGATTTATGCGACCACGTAACTTGCTTCATTTACTTTTGTCTGGTTGGTTGGAAGAGATTGCCGCCTGGCAATAAGCCCGCCAGATTGTATTGCAATAAAAGTGTTAAATAAATAAATAAATAAATAAGCTATTTTTCGACATAGTCGCCATTCCTCTCAATGCAGGTGGTGTAGCGGGGTATCAACTTTTTGATGCCTTCCTCGAAGTAGTTTCCCGCTAACCCCTCCGTCCACTTCTCCACCTCCTCCTTTACCTCCTCGTCGGTTGAAAACCTTTTTCCACCCATGTGCAGCTTCAGGAAGGTAAAGAGATAGTAATCTGAAGGTGCTAGGTCAGGGGAATGCGCGGGATGGTTCAGGACATCCCATTTAAACGAGGCGAGCAGTTCCTTCGTGGCGTTGGCCGTGTGTGGTCTGGCATTGTCGTGCAGCAGGCAGACTCCCTTTGTCAGCATGCCTCTCCTCTTGTTCTGAATCGCCCTCCGCAATTTTTTTAGGGTCTCACAGTATCTTACAGAGTTGATGGTCTCCCCTTGAGGCATATGTTCAATTAAAATTATGCCTTGACAGTCCCAAAACACGGATGCCATGATTTTTTTGGCTGAAATTGTGGTTTTGAACTTTTTGGTGGAGGGTGAAGAGGTGTGACGTGACCGTTTTTAAACTCGCGACACAACTTGTACACACTCGTACGATTCATAGCTTTATCACCATATGCAGTTTTCACCTCATTATAAACCTCAACCGGAGGTTTTCCCTTCCAAACGACATAACGGATGACGCCGCGTATTTCGCACTTGGCGGGAGATTGGATTGACATTTTTCACGAAACGTGTTGTTGCGTCGACACTTCTCAACGTACTGACCTCGAACCGGTCTCGTTGCGGAGGGGAAAGGGTCAGGCTACACGGAAGTGTAGCCAACATGTCGAAAATAAAATCCATCCGGTCGTGAGAGCCTCAGTACACTTACTTTCTGGATACGCATAGTATGTATAAGAATGAAAGGAAATCCTCGTTATGTTATGCATAAAATTACAAAATTTATCGTATTTCATTGAAACCTACCAGATTTATTTCGAACGGATATTTTTTTTAAATTCTAATACAACTGAAAAAAGTTAGCCCTCTTTTTCTACCCCATTTCATCCGAGAAGTTTGCGAACACGTTTGGGATTCGCGAAAAAATGTAATTCCGCCTTCACCCGTCCCACGACCGCCGCCTTTAAACACCAATGCTTCATTTTAAAACCTAATTACTGCAAAAGTTTCTGTTTGCGGTGGCACTTGAACTCCACAAATGAATGTTTGAAACAAGCAACACCGCATTTACCACAGTTCTCGATTATTCCCTCACAGTTTGATGGAGTCACACATATTTTTCTCCCCTAGTAGTGTCGCCACTGCACTCTAGAAGGTCCTTGTCTTTTGTCAGTTAACGGCAGCTTCATGTGGTCATAATGTAAGGATCTAAAAATACCGCATTCGTTAAGAACTTTTGTAAACTTTGGGATCTTCTTAAAGGAAATCTAATCTTCACTCTAAGACTTCGGTTTCAATTTACGACCAAACAGAATTATCTATTTACTTATGTTAACTCTTTAGAAACAATAAATCGTTTATTAGTTAAAATAAATTTCTTCGAATCAACCAAATTTGGTTTCATAATTATCATTGGTATCCGTAATCGTATCTTTAATGAAGTACACTAAATCAATAAAAAAAACGAATTGAAATTAAAATAACATATAAATTTTAACGAAAATAGAGATACAATAAAAACATGAAAAATATGTAAGTTTAAGGCGAGGAAAACAATCAGAAAAATAATGTTTCTTTAGTTTATTCTTATATATTGATGGGGATGAAACACATCTGATTGAACCAGGAATATCGTTTATGGGGTAGAGGTGAGTGAAGCGCAGAAGATGATAACATACGAGTATGTTCAATAAAGGATTCTATTCTGCTGCTACCAGATCTAATATGCTGAATATCGGATATCCTCGAGTCAATTTCCCTATTAAGTATTTCTTATCTTTTGAATTAGTTTTAAAGAACGGTTAATACGAGTCTGCAATAGGTGAATAAAAAACGAATAGAAAAATACTTCGACAACAATTCAACAATGAATACTCGTATTTCCCCCATAGACCAAAAACAGAAAGTGTAGACCTGACCGTGATCAAGAGTTGATGGGGGCTGACGGCTACTTTTGTGGTCAGATTTATTGAAAAATACGAGTAACTTGATGACTGTAAAACTATCTATTAAGGAGCTTTCGTTTTTGCGCGGTCAGCTTCACCAACAAAACCATCAATCTGTACTGGTATCTGCAGCTCATTATTTGCGTGTTCAGTAGTCAAACTATGGTACGTGTATGATGTCTGCAAATATTGAAAAAAACAAGTACCCGTCAAAAATTTTACTATTTGACTTTAACTTCTGATCAAAATTTATCAAAGAGGTATTTATTTTCAATATGGCATTCCGGTGATACGAGTAAATATGTGATAATGAGGCCTGAATTTGGCTTATTGAATTTGTTATAATCTGTCCTTCCAGCTTTTGAGGTTGTGTGATGTAATTAATGTTCACAGAAGGTTTTGATATTTTTTGTGCTCGAAACTTATTTTGTTTAAGCAGTGCATGTTAAAGCATTGCAATGATACTCTTTCTTAGAAACAGTCCCTCATCTCAGTTAATATCTGTCCACGCAAAGTCATATCTGCCACATATCATATGTATATGCTGTATTTCCTCTCCATTTGATGTTTTTCCTTAATGACCATTTTAATTTTTTTTTTCTAGCCATCTAACATACTCAAATTAAGTGAATTTTACAATCTAAAGCATAAAATACTTAAATCAAATGCTAGGCGAATATTCATGTAACTTTTAAGGCGACTACGTTTTAACAAAGAAAAGTAGTTCCTTCAAAGGTAAGGTACGAGTAACTAAATGTAATAGAAAATATATAAAATAGAGAAAAGTATACTCGTAGAAGTGCAACTCAAAAATGATATGTTTCGGGGTATGCTAAGTTTTTCCAGGTCACTGTAACGTCGGTTGCCATAACTGGCAGAGCGGGGCTCTCCTTCGCGGGACGGGGAGGAAAACCTCCGCACCATGATGTCACGATACTTCATTACAATATAGTATCATGTCAGGAGTGATGCGGAGGAAGGGAGCACTGGGGGGGGGGGGGGGTCGGACCAGTCCGCTCCACTGATTAATACTCTGCTGAGTAATCTAATCCGGCCCGTCCGTCTTCCTTACCAGAGGGAGGGGCGTGGAGAGATATTATTATAAGAATAGACAGAGGAAGGGCGGGAACGGGCAGGCTTCTTAACTACTTCATTTTAATCTTCAAAAAAGGTAAAGGCATTGCAGAAAAATCCGCAGCAACATAATGATGGATAATAAAGGGCTCTTGTTATTGCCGGTGGAAAAAATCGACCCCGTACAAAGAATATCAATAACTTTATGGCAGGCGGAGAAAAACGTAATTCGCCAACTAAAAGTTTTTATAAAATTTTCTTTGTAAGGGTGTCTGAGCCGGTTGACTGGACATAGGCATACACTTGGCATATATACATACATACATATCATACATACATATCATACATACATATCATACATACATACATACGTACATACATACATACATACGTACATACGTACATACGTGCATACGTGCATACGTACATACATACTTTCATACATACATACATACATACATACATATATTCATTCATACATACATACATACATACATACATACATAAATACATACATACATTCATACATGCATACATACATACAAACGAAGACAATAGATTTTTTCAAAAATGTTGCTGCTTCCAATCACTCTCTGATTGCACTTACCGAGACGTGGTTGGACGCCTCTGTCTATAGCCGTGAGCTTTTTGATAGTAATGATTTAGTATTCCGACGCGATCGCTCGACAGCTGATGGAGTCTCCGCCAACCGTAGTGCCGGCGTGTTACTTGGATTGAGAAACTCTGATTCGGTTCTTGCTGAACGAGTGTCATTCCTAGAAACGGGTAATGAAGATCTCCGGGTCAAAATCACTGTAAATAGTTTTTTAGTTTTATTTGAATGCGTTGTTTATTTTCCTCCAAACACAACCGAGGAGAAATACTCGCTCTTCTGTACCAACATTTTAGCTCATGTAAATTACATACGACATAGAAATGTAGTAATTCTTGGCGATTTTAACTTAAATAGTGCGATAGGGGTACGGGGGATTCAAAACGAACTTTTGTGTGTTTCAACGGCCTACAGTTTGTTACAATTTAATAATATCAATTATTTTAACGGCAGGCTTCTAGATTCAATATATTCAAATATTAGCACTAAAGTGCAACACGCCCGTTTTCATCTCGTACCTAAAGATCTTCATCACCCGGCACTAGAATTCGATCTCACAGTCTTCTTCATCAAGGACAAAATAAATGCATCTCCAAAAAAAATTGAGAATTTAGTGTTTAAAAAATGGCGATTTGACAAAGGAGATTTCCATTTCGTATATATGAAGACAAGGGATATTAACTAGAATCCCTTATATTCAATTTTCGAAGTGAACGAGGCGGTAGCATATTTGTATCAACATGTTTATTGCGTATTTGATGAGTGTGTAGCGACCATGCGTGCGGTAACTGAACCCACTGAGGCGACCCTTGGTCGCTCGGTCATTGAACTCGCACTGTAGGGAATGCGAGACAGCACCGGGCGAAGGTAGCCCGCGCGGTCATTGAACTCACTAGTAGCGAACAGCGAGAGCGAGACACCGATATATCTCTTGCCTCTCCTGCAGACCGTAGTATGAAATGTATATAGAACGCGCAACAATAACCATGTGTCTGGCGAAGCGAGACAGCGGCATGTTCTGCGCCGTTCTATACATTATAAATACAGACGCTTACAATAAACTTTCTCTCTTTACTTATCTCGATCTCGACAACTTTTATTCAAACAACCTCATCCTTCTATGCGAAACCCAAGTCCCTAAAAGTGCTTTCCCGTAAAACCTAAAGAGCTACGTAAGTGACAATACCCGAGGTGGTTCACAAGTGAAATCGTTAGGAATATTAGACTTAAAGATTCTCTTCACAGAAAATGGAAGCACTCTTGTCGTCTGAGTGACTACGATGCGTTCAAAAGTGCTCGCGCTCAGCTCAAACATAACATTCGCACGGCTTATAAAGACTTTACAAGGAACTTAGAATGTCGAATGGTACGTGAACATTTTGAAATCATATTAAATCCATGCGTAACGATTCTCCAGTGCTCAATGTTATTAATTGGGGTGGGAATCAAATAACTGGTCCCGAAATATCTTCTGCATTCGCAAATTATTTTTCAACACTTTATTGTAGGGACTCCGAGGCATTTGTTTTTGATGAACACCATACGTATGTCGTATCATCGCTCACATGTCTTGAAATTCCATAAGTGTACACTAGAATCTATACCTTTACCCCGCACAGATAATATTAAAGATCTGGGTGTCTTGTTCCACAGCAATCTCGCGTTTGGTCCTCACATATAAGCTATGTGCAACTCAGCTTATAAAACTCTAGGATTTGTAATGAGAATCTCTAAGTCATTTGAAAACCAATTGGTGCTCAAAACGTTGTTTAATTCATTGATCCGTAGCAAGCTAGAAAGCAATGCTTACATTTGGAGCCCGGTGGGGGCGCAGAACTCACTCATGGTGGAGAAAGTACAAAAAAAATATCTACGATATCTCTATATGAGAGAGTACGGTGTCTATACATGGCTTAATCTTACTCAGTTTCTGCTGGGCATGCTCAGGTATAACTCCTTGAGCGTAATAAGAGATCTGCGTCTCCTGGTATACGTTGTCAAACTCGTTAGGGAGTTGTGAGCTGTCCAGAATTACTACAAAGATTAGCGTTAAATATTCCTAACAATTACACTAGACTGCGCCGGCAAGAACTGTTCTCAATAACATACGCAAGAACGGGTCTTCCAGCCGCTATGCCTGTTAGAAGGTCCTTAACTCTTCTGAACGGGACATTGACATATTTCATATTCGGATATTGACATATTTCATATCACATTACCAAAAGCAAAAGCAAATTTTCTTCTTAGATTGAGCGCGTTCGAAAGCACTCATCAACATACTTAAGTGACTGTGAATATATGTGTCATATGTTTGTGTATATATATACTCGTATGTATGCATATGCATTATTTTTTATTTTATATAATTTTGAAAAAAATTTCTATGTATCTTTTCTTCTTTTTTAATGTCTAGTATTTTTCAAAGTAATTGGGCTAAGCCTGTTTTGAAAAAAAATATTTAAAAAATAAATAAATAAATACATACATACATACATACATACATACATACACACATACACACATTCATAGCATAAATGTATACACTTAGGCCTAGGTTTGCATCCAAGCCAAGTACCGTGATCCAGTACATAAATCAGGTGTAAATGAAGTGATGATGCAAAAAGCTCCAGCTGCGGCGAAGCTACCAGGGGTAGCAGGAGTTTCACGAGTTAGGGCGAGATGTGAGCCCATAATGCGTACTAAGTGTTTACCAAGTTGAACGAGCGGAGCCCTAAATCATGAAATGCGGTGGCATGGCGCACCCGGTAATTACGTTATTCCAGTGTTTGTCGCTAATCCGGGAGGATCTCCGGCCAGCCCTGCCCTGCTGCCCCGGCTCGTCCCGGCCCGACCACATATTGAAATTACATTTTATGTAAATGACTCGACTCGCGACAGTGGAATCGGCGGCCCGGTGGTAAATTTTAATTAAACAAACTTTTGACTTATCGGGGTGGGTGTGGCGCGCGGAACTAGCGCTAGAGCGCGCGCCTAGTGAGGAATCGTGCGAGGAGCGCGAAATGCGCGGTGCGATGAGTTCGCGCAGCTCGCCATAAATCTTCTCTTTCTTCCGCGTTACATTACATATTCTTCAAATGGCCGTAATAAAACATTATTCCACTCGAATTTAGGATATTATTCCGTTCCAGACGAATGAGCGGCAGATGGAGATAACTACTCGTATTCATCGAAGAAAGATCACGTGACACATTATGTAAGACGGCATTTGTAGTCGACCGGCCAGCCGCGAGCTCCGAGTACCTACCAGGCTCCTGCTAATTCCCAACACCCTACATTCCTTAGACTACACATGTAGTTCCCTACCTGAGAATAATACGAGTATCTGAAATAATTGTTTGAATTGGGAGTACATCTTTAGTTATTTAGATACGCATTTTTTGAAATTTTAAAGAACGTTTGGTATAGGTTTGACCCAATCATATAAATACTCGTATAATAGGAAAAAAAGTAAAACTCGAATTGCATTGTATGATAATAAAATAGCAATACAAATGGTATTTATGCTATTTTGTAAGTGGCTCAGTTATTTTTACAAAATAAATTAACGACTTTAATCCTCAATTTATCTACCAAGATATGAAGCAATTTTCCTGTGTTAATATGTACAGATCCATCTATTTATTTGATGGAGAAGTTTCAGCCTCGACAACAAAGCTTTATCATCTATATGAATCAAAATTAATGTTCTCTAATCTCCGAAAGTTCTTCACCGATTCCTTTGAAATTTTGAAAAAAGGTTGCATTCGTACACGAAAATGTTTTATATATATATATATATATATATATATATATATATATATATATATATATATATATATATATATATATATATATATATATATATATATATATATATATATATATATATATATATATATATATATATATATATATATATATATATATATATATATATATATATATATATATATATATATATACATATTTTTTAACATACGGTTATATATCAAAAAGTTTATAAATCAGACGAAATAACGGGAGTGCCTCCTGCAGCGCCACACGCAAACTAAACAATTATCATTGACAGTTATGTCCCATTGCGTTTTCAACGTTTCGGAATTAATATAAAATATTAAATAATTAAATATTAAACAATAAATATAAAATATCTATATAAATAAAACTGTAATTGTTCGTTAATTAAAAATCTCCGTAAGTTCTTCACGGATTGCTTTCAAATTTTGACAGTTCCATTTTGATTTTGAATATTAAATAATAAATAATTAAATATTTAAAAAATAAATATTAAATTTTGAAATACGTTTATTAAAAAATAGCGCCATCTGCTTGGACGTAAAAGTATGCTAAATTTTTATCCGCTATTTTGTACTGTGTCGTAATAATAGCTGTGCTATTTCAATTTGATTTTTTTAAACTGTTTTTTTATTATTTTTCAGTACAATTAGCGGTGAATTTGAACTGTATCGATTGATTTTCGTTTGAATTCATGGTATGTATCTGTGTTTTATACAGTTGAATTATTAAAAGTTTCACGTGTTTCATGCAACTAACTTTTGACAAATGTCACATTTGATTTTAAGGAACTGCCACATTTTTGCTAATTTGTAACAATATGTATTCATTTGTCATTATTGTAAGTTTTTTGTAATGTATTTACCTAAATAACTTGCTATTTATTAGAATCGAGCCCTATATTAAAGTCGATAAAATAATTAAAAATAATGAACGTCGTTACAACGCTGTATTGGGGCAAACTTGTCAACAGTCATAGGACTCAGGAACTTAACAATATTATTCAGGTCGTTTTTTAATGTTTCGCAATTTTATATGTTTTTGTTATAACTTTCTTTGTTCTTTTTCAGTGCAATCGATCTGCTTTAGTTCGTCAAAATGCCGAGAAAGCAGCAGAGCGACGTGCAGCCAGACTTGAGTATGTACGGTTGCAAGCACGGCGATCGCGTTCTGCAGCTTTAGATCTGCTTTGTTCTCGAGAGAATGAACGCGACAGACTGAGAGTGGCTGAAAAACATAAAAAATATTGTATACCCACAAGCATTGTGAAATTAAACATATTTGAAACGTGTGCTTTCTCTTTTCTTTCTTTTCCATTTAACCAGACTGAGCCCCAGCAACGCGTGGCCGGGTACAACTAGTATTATAATAAAATATAATCACGATATTTGTCTTATAATTGTTATGAGAAAGATCCAATGAGACCTGATACGATTTATGGCATCTCAGTTTGTCTAGGATCGACAGTCACAACACAAAAGCTCCAAACTTGATGATATCATCCAAGCGTCTTTTGCTAAATCTGGCTTGCCCGGAGCCGTCCTCTGTATTGCACCAACAAATTACCAGTGGGAACCCGTTTCCTCTGCTGTCATCCAGTCAATGAATAATAGCATAATTAAATTAGCTTAGAAAGTGTTTGTACACTCGAGCACGGTATCAGAGCACAGTGTTTGCGGGATGTACGAGTAACGCCAGCGCGGCACGGGCACGGGCACCGAGAGTAGAACGCGCCCACAGGGGGAAATTGAATTTCCCTCGCGGAATGCGAATAGGGAGCGGAGTGTGAGGGTGAGGGAGGGGCGCGGTGATTACTTTTACCACAGTTCATCATTACATTTGATAAATCTCACTTGTAAACATCCCTTTGTGTGTCGCGCGCTGAATATGAATGTCAGCCGGTGTGGAGCGAGGGTGGCGAGGGTGGCGGGGCTAGCGAGGACCAGCCCCGAGGACTCCCCGCTGAATACGACGAGACTCAGTACCCGTCACCAATGTGCTATGAGTTTTCCTTTTATTCTCTTTATTTTTGATGACTTGGAAACATTGTGACGTTTGATTGTTCAAAGGTGGTACGTTTATTAGAAAGACAATTTATTAAATTCCTGAAGAGCTGAAAATTACTGTTTAGAATTTTTTTTTTCAATAACAAAAAAAAATCAAAATCACTAAAACTTATAAAACGTATAAGATCAATTTTTGTTTTGAAAATAAAAAGACAATTTAATGAAAAGTTTTTCTTGATTTTAATCTAAAGTGCTGATAAAGGTATTATTAAAAAAAAAAAACAACGGTATATATTAAACAGAATGAAAAGGGGTTTGTAGATTTCTTGACTGATAACTTAAGGCCAAAATACATATTTCAATATAAGAATCGGTAGTCTCCACGAAGATAACGAATCAATGGGAAAATTTGGCATAGTCACCCGAAATGACATAGAAAACAGGCTTGTAGAGTGTTATGAATTAATTTTTCACAAAAAAGACTCTAGAAAATGTACATGGAAAAGCCTAACAGGTAACGCAAGTGAAATCGACTACATCCTGTCCAACAAAAGATTTAATGTCTAAAACTGCACTATTCTCAACAACTTTAAAACAAGCAGCGATCATCGCCTAGTAAAGGACAAAATAAGGATCAACACCAAAACGGAACGTCTCGAAGTGGTTAAGAAAATAGAGAAAAATATAATAGACAATGATCTACTTGTAATAAAAAAATGGATTTCAACTAGACCTTAAAAATCTATTTGAAATCCTCAGTGAACCAGAGCTTCCGATTAAAACAGAATCTATAGCAGAATAGATAGTACAGAGTGCGACAAACTACGGTGGCTCGTATGTTATTCTCAAAAAGGATCAAAATTGTCGCAAGAAACGTTAGATCTTATGAAACAAAGAAGAAAAATAATATATACACAACTCACTTCTACATCATCATCTTTCTCAGAGATCAATGGAATGCTACCCAAAAATATCTCGCAAAAGTCTCAAATGCTACGCAAAAGTCTCAAAAAGCTAAAGCAAAATATGTCTTTAGGAAAAAGCCACATCAATGCACTTAAACTTTCTAATAATACTGTAACTAAACAACGATATCTTATCCTGAAGAGAACGGAAGAATTTTATAGAGAACTATATGCCGATACACAGATACGGTAACTGTACCTGATACTAACTCAAATCTAGAAACAACTGAGGATGAAAATATCCCGATGATTATACAAGGAGAAATCAGATACCCAATCAACGGAATGAAATACGGCAAGGCCACTGGTACCGATGGTTTGTCCATTGATGTCCTTAAACAAACAGGTCGAGAAGTGGATAACATCTTATCAACACTTTTCAACAAGTGTCTTCTAGAAAAAGACATTTCAGAAAATTGGAAATCTGCAACAGTAATACTTCTCCATAAGAAAGGTGATCAAGAGGATCTTAAGAACTACCGTCCGATCAGTATGCTACCTATCCTATACAGAATTTTTACTAAGATCTTTACTAACCGAATCTCGAGTACCTTTGACATAAACCAACCACGAGAACAAGCTGGATTTAAGAATGGTTTCAGTACCATGGTTCAAGTGCTGCGGAAAATAATAGAACGATGTGAGGAATACAAACTCTATCTGTACCTAGCCTTTGTGGACTACGAAAAGGCATTTGACTCAGTCAAGAAAGCTGCCATACTAGAAGCTCTAAATACACAAAGCATTGATAGAGCATACATTCAGTTGTTCAATAACATCTATAAGGACGCAACAGCAAAAATACATCTCCACAAATCATCGGAAACCTTCCAAATTGGTAAGGGAGTTTGTCAAGGAAATACTATTTCCCCAAAATTATTCACAGCTACACTTGAATACGTCTTTAATAAACTAGAATGGGACAATAAAGGCCTGGTGATTGATGGGAAATACCTGAGCCGTTTGAGATTTCCAGACGATATCGTTATATTCTCACAAAACCTGAATGATCTTCAGCACCATCTGCAAGAATTGGTTTAAAAATGAATATATCAAAAACCAAATATATGATGAACAGCTTTGCTACCCCAAAACCAATAAACGTAGATGGAAAGCCGCTAGATCTTGTCCAGGAATATGTGTATTCTCCCAGTACGTATGGCTGCGAGACATGGACGCTCACAATAAATAACACACAAAAGCTCCAGACCACACAAAAAGGCATGAAGAGATGCATTTTGGGATATATTGAAAGAAACCGTAAACAAAACACCTCGATTCGCAATATAACAAAGGTGGAAGACGTTATGAAGGTGTGCAAAATAATGAAGTGGAAATGGGCAGGACACCTAGCCAGAATATCAGACTCTCGATGGACATCTGAAATAATCCAATGGTACCCGAGAGGAATAAAGAGGCCCAGCAGAAGACCGAAAGTACGCTAGATAGATGGAATCAGGAAGCATGGCAGCATCACATGGAATCAACGAGCAAATAACCGAACTATTTAGAGTCAACTCGGGGAGATCTTCATCCAGCAGTGGATCGACCCTGGTTAACAATGGTGATGATGAGGATTTATATTTATTATGTGGTTTGTATTATGTTTTATCTTTTGCTTAAATTTGAGAAACAAATATAAAACGATAGTGAAAATTCTCGAAGCATCCTGCTGTAACTTTTAGTTTTTGTGTTTTCAAGCTTTCTCTTGGCCAAATAAAATTCATTCCTTGAAGAAAAATATCAAAGTTGAACACGGCGTATGATTTAAGTTCCCTGCCAGTTAAGATTCGTCCCATGAATTTGTAATGCGAGGGTGACGGGGAATGTTCAAGGCTGGTGTGGCCATGCCATCCTCGCGCATCCATGCCTCGCGCTACCCTGTCTCGGACACCCTCGACTTGTCGCACAATACGTTATGTTATCTTTGATAGTTTTCATGTAATGTTTAAGAATGTTTTTTATAATCTAGCAATGTTTACTCATTGAAGGGTTTTTGAACATTCAATACCAAGATTTAATACTGATATTTTAATAAATATATTACGAGTATTTTGGCCAGGTTTCGTATATTCTTTTTGTAGGGTTTTATGTTTTCGTGTGGAAATTAATTAAAGGGTGATACATAATTTTCATAAAAGGATGGTTAATTTTATTAAATTTGTTCTTGTTTATTCTACCATATGCTGAAGCACTCAACGCACAGTTATGTTCAAATTTAAAAGTTTTTAGAAAAATAAAAGTTTTTTCTATTTTCAAAACGTTTCCTATTTTTTTTAATTTCATTAAATTGATATTTTTATTTAATTTATCTTTTTTCGTTATTTTCTAATCTTTCAAACAAAAGGTGGTGTAAAATAAGATTATGTTGATTTATGTGAGTTTATCGGTAGGAATCTTGACTTTCGATGGGAGAGTTACGGGTTTGACGCTCGTTGCTACCGATTTTTATTAAAACGTCGCCTGGTTTTTACTTAAGGTCCTTTGACATATGTTTGATCGGCTGAAAGGGATTACTATCGGTCATAAATTTACCAATTTGTTTATAATAAAAAATAAATTAAAAAATATTAAATTAAAATACTATTCAAAACAACAATATGTACATTTAAGTTAATAAATAAAATAAGCTGTTTATAAGGATTTTTTTTTATTAAGAAGTTATATGAAATATTTAACAATAAAGTGATAAAGCATATTGAAATGAATATGAAATATTTAACAATAAACTGATACAGCATATTGAAATGAATATGAAATATTTAACAATAAAGTGATAAAGCATATTGAAATGAATATGAAATATTTAATAATAAAGTGATATAGCATATTGAAATGAATATGAAATATTTAACAATAAAGTGATATAGCATATTGAAATGAATATGAAATATTTAATAATAAAGTGATATAGCATAATGAAATGAATATGAAATATTTAACAATAAAGTGATAAAGCATATTGAAATGAATAAAGCTGATTTTCTTTTCCATAAAAAGTCATATTTCTTATCTTATGAGGAAATCTGTTGCGAGTGTTTTTGTACATTGACATGATATGAATAAAATTCTCTGAAAAATATAAAATTCCTTCATTGAACGAAAACACATTTCGCGAAAAGTGTGAATAAGCGAGCGAAAAAGTAATTTTTCATTGGAAAATGTAGACACAGGCACAGACATGGAAGCTGAGCGGATCGGCCAATGCAATTACCGAGTTTCTCATCTCGGGAATATTTCACAAGGATGTGCCGCGCACTGTTTAGGTACTCGTACTGCTTGCACCGTGCCGTAGTCTAGTCAGTACTGACATACAGTACGAGTACCTACTTATGCCGACCAGCGGAGAAACATGACCCACTCGGAACACCCGCAGCATTGGATCTGTGATCCCGATCCCACTGTGCGATGGAGTTAAAAATCGAAGACCGTGCTGATGGAGCAAAACTTTATTTCGTATGATTATTATTTCATTGCACTTCATTTTGCGCGATTCAAATTTATTAACACAGAAATATTGCGCAAACTCTATAATGAAAAACTTTTAGGTATTGATTTATGGTATGTGTATAGGTAAGCTAACTTTTATTAAATTTTTTTATTGGGGTCATTTTACGCGAAATTATTTATTTTATTTATTTAACGCTTTTATTGCAAATACAATCTGCCGGGCTTATTGCCATGCTGCAATATCTTCCAACCAACCAGACAAAAGTAAATGAAGCAAGCTACATGCTTGCATAAATCATTCAAATGACTATCCATCCCCACGAAATCCATAAACAAATACGTAAGCATAAGCCTACGAGCCCCACAAAGACAGACAATCACCCGAACATTATTTTTCATATAAAGTGAGATATCATCAATCAAAAGGAAAGGAAGGGACGGTGGAGAGGAAAGGAAAAGAAACATCAGAAATGAAACACGTTATTTTACTGACTAGAAATTAAGAGTTTTTTCAGTCGCTTCTTAAAGCATGCCAAGGACGGAGCGAGTCATATTAGTTTGTAACTGATTCCAGAGTCTCACTGCAAGGACAGTAAATGATGACATAAAGAGCGGTGAACTGGAAAGGCCAATACACAATCTCTGTTTGAGCCAAGCGCTAATCCATGATTGGAAAGACATAATAAAAAACGGAATAATCCAATTGCTATACATAACATACCTACAGGGAGTAAGTAACTGGTATGGGCTGGAATCGTACCGACATATTCTGTTTTCATGACAGCGGCCTTACCTTTCAAGCCACCACACCTTACCACATATCATGTGTCTCGTATTTTCTCAATAACAACCCTACTCCGTTTCTTATTTCTTTATTTGTACTCGTATACTTCTGTTAATCGTTATTTTAGTTGTATGTAAATGTATCCGCAAGCTGGATTGCACGAATATGCGGAAATTTCAAACACAGCTAACTGTGTTTCTCGAATAATATACGAGTATGTTCCTTTTCGATTATTATTTTTACCGATGGAGAATGTAATGCCCTCTGTAGGCAGATTTCTATATCAAGATATGTCACATTACTATATGGTATTATTATGACCCCTACGACTGTCACTCGCGGTTTTCACATTTGTTTTGAGGTCTTTTCCTCGGTCAAATGGTTCTTCGGGATGTTCAATCTGTGCTCCTTTTTGGCAATCTATTATCTTCTCTTCTCGCCAAATATCCTGCCCATTTCCATTGACTTTTGTGTATTCTTTCCATTATGCTTGTCCCCTTCGTTTGGCTTCTTATCCATGTAATTGTCTTTCTATATTTTTTTGTTATACCCAGCACACATCTTTCCATGCTTCTTTGTGTAGTGACGAGCCGCTGTATTATTTTTGAGTTAAAGGTCCACGTTCCACATCGGTATGTGCGTACCGGGAGGATGCATTGATCGAAGACTGCTTTTTAATGCACGGGTATATTGGTTGAACATTATTTTGGTTTAAGCGAGGTTCATTTTTAAGCCGACTCGATTGCTGGCTCAATTATGCTCTGGAATCGTTCTCTCTAGTTCTTTCTGGTAGATACTCGTACACTACTGTTTTTGCTTCTTGGTAGATATTTTGTATTATTCTTATGTAAGCTGGTTGTATTCCTTGTTTTCTGAGTGCTTCAAATAATATTCGTGTTTTACTGAGTCAAAGGCTTTTTTTATGAAGCACATGCTTATGGGTCTTCGATATTCATTCGATGTTGCTATTATTTGTCTCATTGTCTCATCATCTCATTATATAGTGCATCCCCTTCTAAAACCTACTATATTCACTTCTAAATCCAGCTTGTTCTCTCGGTCGCATATCGTCTAGCTGTTTTTGTGTTCTGGTTGTTATTATATTATTTTTGTCAATACTTTGTATATGATTGGCATAAGACTGATTGGTCTAAAGTTCTGCAAATTGTTTCTATGTTATTTCTTATGAAGAAGAATTACTTTTGCCTTGTTTCGTTTTGTTTCCCGTTTTTAATGCAGTGTGTCGTTATTTTTGCTAAAATGCGAAATATTAATTATCCTGCTGCCTTAAGGATTTCTATTATATTGTTATGCCGTCATCTCCTGCCGACTTTCCGTTTTTCATATCATTTAGGTTTTTATCTACTTGTTTTGTCAGAATTTTGTGAATTTGTTCCTTAGTTCAGTTGTTCGATCTATCTCTCGTTCGGTCTATCTTCTTTCCGATTCTCCATTTTTCTGTTATCTTTTTTTAAGCAGGGCTATTATTTGTTAGCTTCCATCGCTGAGCATTTGGGAAGTTTTGGATCGGTTCTATGGTCTATTGTATTCGGTTTGAGTTGTATTTTCTTATGACTTCTTTTACATTTTTTCTTATGGTTAGGCCTAGTTTGGTATATTCAACTTTTTGTCGTATGATATCGTCTTTTTTTAAATATTTTCTCTTTGTTAAGAGTTGTTTTGGCACTGTCCGACATTTTTAAGTATCTGTTTTTTTTTAGATATTACCCCATATTTATTTTTCTTGTTTCGTACATTATTGTAACACTCCCCGATTCTTTATTTTTTTCTCTCATATAAGATCTTGAAGTTTGTATTTTGTTTGGTAACGGAACTTTTCCTTGTTATTTGAGAGGTTATGACGCATGAACTGAAAATCAGACAGGAATTATTTAAAAAAAATTTGGGTTCCAACGGGAATCAAATCCATATCGAAGATAAGTGCCATATCAACTCTACTACCGAGGTCGTTTTATGGTTAATTTAAAGCAAGAAAAGGCCAATTTCTGAAATTGATTGGATTTATGATTGGAATTAATGGAAATAGAATATTTTTTACGTGGGTATTTTTTAAGAACGCATTATTGCAATAAAAGTCTCGAAAGTGTTTGAGCATTGTTTCAAATGAGTAACTAAATGTAGGGTATGTACGGAGGGCGGTGGTATACATGGCAATGGCAGATGGAAACCGAGGGGCTCCTTAAGAGAGATGTTAGTGGAGCGGCGGGAGCGCGTTAACGTATATCTTGTGCGGCGTGTAACTCACCTTAACGGGCACACAGAGCACAGGGCGGTGGAGAGAGACGATGGTTTCTCAGTCCGCCATCAGGGCCTCACGCATTAGGGGTGACAAACAATGTGTCGGGCTTGTGATGAAACTAATTTTAATTTTAAAATAAATAAATACATAAATATAGGTTCTGGGTTCATCACATAATATTCTTCCGGCCAAAATACCATTTTCAGCCCACACCTTTGTTCATGTAGTCCAAGAGTTCCCGAAGTGGTGGATATCGACCGTGGACCGCCTGGGGTCGATTTCATTTTTCTAGGAGGCAATAGTTTCAATAAAAAAAATTGAGGGTCGACCACAGCAAAAATATACCCCCTTACTACTGCTATTTGTTTGTTACTTCAAAATATATATGATTCCAATAGTTGCATATTTAAGAATATCTGTCAATATTTGTACTTATTTTGAATTCAAATATTTATTTCATAAATGTCAAAAATAAAAGAAAACTTTGCTCGTATTTTTTTGCTTTAATTTTCGTCAGCGAAGATTTCAATATTAAATGTTGCACAAGATAATATCATAATCCTTTTTCAATGCTTAATTACAAGTGATTAAAATCAAAAGTTTATATATAGTGAAATGTTGTATATCAAGTGGTGTACAAATTTCTCGAGTAAGTAAAGTAATTTACTAGGGGGTCGAAAGTAAATGACTAGGGGAGGGGGTCGACGGTTTTAAAAGTTTTTGACTAAGGGTTCTGCGGCCGAAAAAAGTTTGGGAACTCTTGATGTAGACTAAGAAAAAAATATATGGCAGAAAAAAGTATACCCACAAATACCATCCCAGGTTAACTGTCAGCAAAAAAAAGAGCAAAAGCCTCGAGGAGTTCAAATTTTATAAAAATACAAAATAGAAAATGATGTTCGCATATACTCGTACGTTACAAAAGATGAAAATAAACGAGCAGTAACATTAAAATTAATGAGAAGACAATGCGCAAATAACTTCCGATTTACCATCAGCGAAAAGAGAGTAATGTAAATAAGAGGCCAATTCACTAACTATTAGAAGTTACATTTCAGAGCATTTTTGAAGGTACAACTATTTATTTACCCACTCTTTCAAGGTCAGGGACAACTCGTTACAGCATTTGCTGTCTGAGCATGATAAGGATCCCTCGAACAATGTAAGATTATGGTTTTGGGAGATTTAAAGAGTGTCTCTAATTCTAATTTTAAAGCCGTGAAAATCTCTAGCCCAGTTCAGTTTTCCGAAGAGATAAGGTGGCATGTTTGTCTTCATATTTTTTTTTGCATGAGTAAGCTTAACATAAGTAAAAGAAACCGTCTCTGTTTTATGTAAATAATTTTAAAAGCTCTCAAAAAGGGGGATACACGTTCTCTCGAAGGGATGTTGAAACAATACCTGCAACAAGCATTTTGTAATATTTGCAACTTTTTTCCGTTTTCTTTAGCCCTCCGTCCGGTGCAATACAAATCCTAACACGTTCAAGCGCAACTCCTCTGTGAGATTAAAATTAAAATGTCTGCTTACGCTTAAGGGAAAACTTATCACTCAGATATGATTACATAACATTTGCTCATTTCTTTGCACTTTTCAATAGCAATTTTTTTATTTTTCTCATATTGTTTTTCTTAAAATAGAAGATAACTAGTTTACAACATTCTCAGTCTTTTGTTGGCAGCTTATCAACACAACTAATGCAATTCAGTAACATCGCAATTTTTTTCGGTCATTTAATACCCACAATAGGTTTGTAAAAAAGATTTAGCACAATAAAAAGTATGTGGAATTAACTGTCACATCTTTATAAGGTAGGTGTTCATGTAACGAAAATAAAAGCAATAACTTAACATTAGAGAACACTATGCTAGCACTTTTTCAAACATAATTTAGAATGTAAAATTCAAATTCACTTGTGATCATAAAACGTCTTCACAAAAACAAAAGGGAGTAATCAAAATATGATTAGAAAGTTACTCCTGATCAGGCTCACGCTGAACATTTTCAAAAACATTCTTATAACAATTTTCCCACACCATGCGTGCATGTTTGTATTCATATAGTAAATAACGATCAATATCATTGAATAAGGGGCTACAACATAGATATACGGACTATTGCAGGTATTGTACAATATATAAAAATAAATATTGAGAAAAAAATGGAAATTTCGGAAATCAAAAACACTTACGTAATCGGCCGCAACTTATCAAGCAGATTAAAACGTCCGTCGCGGAAATAAACGGTGCACTGGAGAAATAACAAATAAGCCCTTTTGTGAGGGGTAGACAGTCAGGAAGCTACTATAAGCCTCACCTCTTTGTCGGTAAACCTCGCCTATTGGCACAAAAAAAACTAGGTACCTCATCTCACAGATTAGATGCGCCCGCCCAAGAGTTAAAGGCACGGTCCATAGATACAATAACCATACTCGACTATTGTGATAATGGGAACGTCAGTTATTATGCGTCTAGCTTCAATTAATAGGTTTTGATAGTTGTAATAAACATTTTATTTAAACCACGAAAAAGCACATTGTAATTTAGCTTTGACGTGAGCCTTGAATCTCAAGTCATATTCCATATACTCGTACATACACACCTAAATTGTAATTTAGCTTTGACGTGAGCCTTGAATCTCAAGTCATATTCCATATACTCGTACATACACACCTAAATTGTAATTTAGCTTTGACGTGAACCTTGAATCTCAAGTCATATTCCATATACTCGTACATACACACCTAAATTGTAATTTAACTTTGACGTGAGCCTTGAATCTCAAGTCATATTCCATATACTCGTACATACACACCTAAATTGTAATTTAGCTTTGACGTGAACCTTGAATCTCAAGTCATATTCCATATACTCGTACATACACACCTAAATTGTAATTTAACTTTGACGTGAGCCTTGAATCTCAAGTCATATTCCATATACTCGTACATACACACCTAAATTGTAATTTAGCTTTGACGTGAACCTTGAATCTCAAGTCATATTCCATATACTCGTACATACACACCTAAATTGTAATTTAGCTTTGACGTGAGCCTTGAATCTCAAGTCATATTCCATATACTCGTACATACACACCTAAATTGTAATTTAGCTTTGACGTGAGCTTTGAATCTCAAGTCATATTCCATATACTCGTACATACACACCTAAATTGTAATTTAGCTTTGACGTGAGCCTTGAATCTCAAGTCATATTCCATATACTCGTACATACACACCTAAATGGCGCATCACGCTCTCTGTAGGCACTGTAGGATCGCGTTATCAATATTGATATCCAAATCACTATGGAAGTCGAAGTAATTGATCATTTAAAGATCAAGATCATTTCCATAGTCTAGTTGGTAAGATGCTTGTCTTTCGACTGCAATGTTGCGGGCTCGATTTCCGTGGTTATTCATATTTGTTTCCATGAGATCCTTGTCTTAGTTTCCTTTATGGGTCCTTTTTTCATGCTTTTGGTTGATCAGAAGAGATTTCCACTTCGTAATAAAACCACCAGGCTGTGTTGTATACTACAAAATCTTTATACATTTTGTGATCAAAATGTCAATATAGGATATAAAATAATCATTCTTGGTCAAATATGAAATAACGCAGTTTTATCAAATCTAGCTTCCCCTCCCCCTCCCTCCTGGGATTGATGCAACTGTGAGCCGGATACGGCCCTGGATCCAAGCAGAGCGTGGTGGGATTTCGTAAAAATAATGGAAACGCTCTTGAATCACGCTTGCCTGGTATATGGGTATATTTCGGCCTCCCCCCCGCACACACACGCACGCAGGATGGAGCGGACCTGACTATATGGTAGCTAGGTAACGCTTCACATTTAAGATTACAGCTAAGGCTAAGGGCCGCGATTCTCCACACAAACAAGACTTCAGCGCAGGATACATTCACATTTAATGTATTTACCTGGCGTCATTAGGTGATACTCGCCAAATAGCGTAAAACATAAAAAAAAATATCATATTACAATACATATCTCAAAAGTATGTAAAACATATAACAATATCTCAAACACTGACGAGATAATTTGGAAAAATGGATGACACTAGAGTTCTCTACTTGACAAGGTATGAAATTATAGAACCCACTGGCAGTGCACATCCCAGGAATGTCAAAAAAAATATGAAGATAACATAACATGTTAGCTGGGAGTCAATATCTTAACACGTTGATCGCCATGGGGGTCACCGGTGACCGGCACTGAATTGCTTTAAGGATGCCGTGGGGGTCACCGGTGACAGGCAATGAAGGGCTATCTTAGAGTTGTTATAGAGTGCCAGCGAGCACGCGTACTATGGATTTTTCTATATGCAGTGACAGGCATGGCCTTTCTGTATATTACTGCAACTTGGCTTGAGAATATTTCTATATGCAGTGACAGGCATGGCCTTTCTGTATATTACTGCAACTTGGCTTGAGAATATTTCTATATGCAGTGACAGGCATGGCCTTTCTGTATATTACTGCAACTTGGCTTGAGAATATTTCTATATGCAGTGACAGGCATGGCCTTTCTGTATATTACTGCAACTTGGCTTAAGAATATTTCTATATGCAGTGACAGGCATGGCCTTTCTGTATATTACTGCAACTTGGCTTGAGAATATTTCTATATGCAGTGACAAACATGGCCTTTCTGTATATTACTGCAACTTGGCTTGAGAATATTTCTATATGCAGTGACAGGCATGTCCTTTCTGTATATTACTGCAACTTCGCTTGATAATATTTCTATATGCAGTGACAGGCATGGCCTTTCTGTATATTACTGCAACTTGGCTTGAGAATATTTCTATATGCAGTGACAAGCATGGCCTTTCTGTATATTACTGCAACTTGGCTTGAGAATATTTCTATATGCAGTGACAGGCATGTCCTTTCTGTATATTACTGCAACTTGGCTTGATAATATTTCTATATGCAGTGACAGGCATGGCCTTTCTGTATATTACTGCAACTTGGCTTGAGAATATTTCTATATGCAGTGACAAGCATGTCCTTTCTGTATATTACTGCAACTTGGCTTGAGAATATTTCTTCCAAGTCACAAAATATAGGTTCGCAAATGTGATGAAAAAAAACAATTTTTTTATAAAATCGTAAATATGTTTTTATTGATACAAAAATGAAAATGTAACAATAACGATGTTCTTTATTGAAACATTTCAAACTTTTATTGGCCTCTTCATTATTCGAAAAATGAACCATTCGTAACAGCACTTCGAATCTGTTTCGACTCATTGTAGTTTTAGCGAATTGTTGACCAAACATCCAGTCTTTTGACCAATAGTCACTCACTAGATAGTCATTTTACCAGACCCATATATAAAACCAGGCCTAAAATTATTTTTATCTCGTCTTTATCGTCGGTTTCCAATCATGTAAGCGAGATCCTCTTTTCAATGTTATATGTTGAAGTACCTGTCGAGCATACAAATCCGTCTGTAAAGCTATTCTTTCAAAAATTTCGTCTGCTGCTAGAAGTTTATAAGAGTCTTCAGGCTTTGAGTCGCGCATGGAATGCCTCAAACTGAGAGGTTTCATACCCGGTATTTCTGTATACTCGTATGTAATCACACTTGGCCGGTGGGGTTGCTCGTTGGATCAAGCCACTTTGCTGAGGATGGAACATTGCATTACCTGTGCCTGTGCCTGTGCTTGTGCCTGTGCCTGTGCCTGTGCCTGTGGCTGTGGCTGTGCCTGTGCCTGTGCCTGTGCTTGTGCCTGTGCCTGTGCCTGTGCTTGTGGTTGATGATTTTATTAACTCATCTTCACTTTCAGTTTCTGATAAAATGCGGCGTCTTTTTCTTTTGTTTCGTCCTCCATGGTGTAACAAAGAATTATTACTTTCGGTTGATGACCTCCGATTTCTACTATGCTGTGTTTCGATTTCCTCTAATTGCAAAATATCTTCATGACTTATGTCGAAGTCGTCAAAATACATTTTGGGGCTGCAAAATGATATTAGTTTATCACTATATTAGCAGGTATCGTATCAGTATAGCTTATTCACTGGAACACGATAGGTATTGGATTATTTTTAATGTTACACAACTCGCGACACTGCTAATAAGAGTGACATGTGTGACTTATTGAAATCGAAACAAATAACGGTCAATGTTCTAACCAAGAACAAAGTAGCGCGCAGTCGTTCGCGCATGGTAGAGCGAGATAGGAAACCGGCGCATTGCAATAAATCAATCTATTGGCGCCGTAACGGTCACCCGTGGCCGGCACATAAAAAAACCAATAATCCTCGTAAAAAAATCATCAAAATAAATAAAAACAATACATTCTTACATATCCTATCAGATACTACTAAAAAACTAATAATATTTTTTTTAACAATTTTAAGTAAAACCTGTTGGCGATCAGCGTGTTAAGAGAAGCAGTCCCGATGATAATTTTAGCTCAAAGAAAAATAAGAGGAAGGTATTCTAAAAGTTAGAACCTGAGAAGCTTCTTAAATGCCTCGACGCCACCGGACAGACTAACACACTTCATGGTGAGTCTAGATTATTCTATGGGGTCATCCGACAGATTGTGGTTCTCACAGTAACATACTCGTAACTAACGCGAACACTACAAGATACAAGTTCTCACTCACCGTAACATACGAGTAACTGCGGTATATGCTTCAAATTAGTCCTCACGGTACTCGTAACATAGCTAAGGCATACACTACAAGATACAAGTCCTCACGATTACATCATTGCAGTATATGCCACAGATTAGTCCTCACGATAACATAACTGCGGTATATGCTACAAATTAGTCCTCGCGGTAACATAACAATGGCATATGCTGCAAGAATATTAAAACTTTGGCTGAGATTGCAAGATAATACTAATACTACAGTTAATAATAATAATAATACTAATAATAATAATACTACAGTTACAACTATTATATAAGTTGATTTTGCAATCCTACATTTTGTCTTGTGCACTTGAGGTGTGTATTTTTGTAGCAAATTTTAATTTTTCATAGTCTAAGGCTAATGATGTGGTCTACGATTCTCGCGAGTCTCGCGGTGTAAATGAACTGACTATGGCTATGTGCCTCGGTCGAGTCACTTGATTTCGCATTATTATAAGTTAGTGCCGCCTAGTCTCGATATCCACCTCGAGGTATCAACATTAACCCTTCCCTTACGGTGATAAAAATAATACGCGTGTTACGGTGTTGGGTAGTGAGTACGCAATAAAAAATTAGCGATTTTAAATCGGAAAAATAAGAACATTCATAGATAATCCCCTTAATTAATTATAATTGAAGTTAAAAATTATAATAATTGAGATTTATTTGCTGAAAACATTAAAAAACCATCTGAAAACATTAAAAAACGCTAACGGAACGGGCGTACGTCTAACCTATTTCCAAGCCTAGAGGCAACTAGTGGCGCGGAACGTCAGTCGCATACCCCGGCGCATACGCCTTTGCTTGCGAAGTTGAGAAAATCCAGCTCCTCGCAATTCAGTCTAGTGTGCAAGAGTGAGATGCGAATATAGTGTCGCGCTTCCCGCATACTATTCACCTATCGTCAAGACGAGGCACTCGCCGCGTTTAAATGCGAATTTGTTTTCGATCTTTACAAAACACCTCGATGTAGTCGATAAATTCTGATTATTATTAATATTATTTTTTAAATCAATGCGTAAATATATTATGGAGGAATACCTAAAATCTTAACCTTGTATTTATTATATTTATAGAGATATTGATGGTTATTAGAAGCAACGTGTAGAATATACCCAACACAGGGAAGGAAAGGTTAAGGAAACAGAAAATTCATACTTGGTTTCAACAAACCAATATTGCAAAAGTTTGTAACACGCCATCTACGAACACTCACGTACTTCATATTTACTGGGTAAATTGAATCATTGCGATTTTTACAAAAGGTTAATTATTATTTTATTTATATAACTTAACATTTGATACAAATTCAGTCCAATTACATGAAATGAATTGCACAGTACAAAGGAACAAATGAAATCTAAAACTAATAACAACGGGAACAACTCTACTCATGCTTTTGTACAGTGAATATATTGTGCTTACACGACACAGTTTATTTATTGTACAGTGGATCTATTGTGCCTACACTACACAGTTTATTGTATGGTGGATCTATTGTGCCTACACTACACAGTTTATTGTACGGTGGATCTATTGTGCCTACACTACACAGTTTATTGTATGGTGGATCTATTGTGCCTACACTACACAGTTTATTGTATGGTGGATCTATTGTGCCTACACTTCACAGTTTATTAAGGAACTCAATTTTCAGATTATTAACCGTGATATGTTATACGAGGTATATCAAAATTGGAAAATTCATTCAACAAGGTTATTCATTCTGTGAGCGGTGATGCTCTTACGCTCTTACCATAATATCTCAGTCCGTGAATGCGGTCCGGACAACAATCTTACCATAATATCTCAGTCCGTGAATGCGGTCCGGACAACAATCTTATCATATTTCACGATGGACAATAATATTTTAGCCGCTCGCCAGAGGCAAGGGTCTAAAATAAATTTCGAAGTGTTTCCTTAACTTACCGCATTGAATTTAGTTTTCAACATCATAACGCTATGAAAAATACATTTTGATGTCGCGGTATCACCATGTCGTGGTATCACCATGTCGTGGTATCACCAAGTTTGTTTGTTCATTTTATTTAGTTTAAAAAATATGCACAAAGTAAAGCTTATTAATTTATCATTTATCAGTTTACAGTTTACATCCCAGAACTTACATTTTTATATTTTTTCCACATCAACATTACTAACTTAATCTACCCTTAACACACGTGTACTCGTATAACAATATTACTAAAATCTACCCTTAACATCCGTGTTCTCACATAAGAACATTACTAACATCTACCCTTAATATACGTGCACTATAACAACATTACTAACATCTACCCTTAACATCCTTTTACTCGTATAACACACAACACATAACACACATGGGCATCGAGAAGTTCGGATTATTCCACATCAACATTACTAACTTAATCTACCCTTAACACACGTGTACTCGTATAACAATATTACTAAAATCTACCCTTAACATCCGTGTTCTCACATAAGAACATTACTAACATCTACCTTTAATATATGTGCACTCGTATAACAACATTACTAACATCTACCCTTAACATCCTTTTACCCGTATAACACACAACACATAACACACATGGGCATCGAGAAGTTCGGATTATTCCACATCAACATTACTAACTTAATCTACCCTTAACACACGTGTACTCGTATAACAATATTACTAAAATCTACCCTTAACATCCGTGTTCTCACATAAGAACATTACTAACATCTACCCTTAATATATGTGCACTCGTATAACAACATTACTAACATCTACCCTTAACATCCTTTTACTCGTATAACACACAACACATAACACACATGGGCATCGAGAAGTTCGGATTATTCCACATCAACATTACTAACTTAATCTACCCTTAACACACGTGTACTCGTATAACAATATTACTAAAATCTACCCTTAACATCCGTGTTCTCACATAAGAACATTACTAACATCTACCCTCAATATATGTGCACTTGTATAACAACATTACTAACATCTACCCGTAACATCCTTTTACTCGTATAACACACAACACATAACACACATGGGCATCGAGAAGTTCGGATTATTCCACATCAACATTACTAACTTAATCTACCCTTAACACACGTGTAGGTACTCGTATAACAATATTACTAAAATCTACCCTTAACATCCGTGTTCTCACATAAGAACATTACTAACATCTACCCTTAATATACGTGCACTCGTATAACAACATTACTAACATCTACCCTTAACATCCTTTTACTCGTATAACACACAACACATAACACACATGGGCATCGAGGAGTTCGGATTATTCAAGATGATTAATCTGGAAGTGTATTGCCACACATAATCTGGAAGTGTATTGCCACACACACATAAGTATGGTGGATACTCGTAGATAATGGAGCACTCCATATTAATATTCAAGATTCAATACATATTGAATAGCAATATTGAATGTTCACTATTCGTTTATCGAGTTCCATACATTTATTTAAACAACATCGCACTAACTTCCAATTGATCGTACGGGCATAAGGGGTTACACCACCAGCCCAGCTGTCTAAATTGATTGTATGGGCATAAGGGTTTATACCACCATCCTAGCAGTCTAAATATCAACTTCACCTTTCCTGCGCGTTGTGCATCTGCTGCCAACAGACAAGGTCCTTGCGACCAACTATCGGCGGTGTATCCGATGGGGAAATTCGACATATTTCCACATAAACGAAGGAGGAAATTACTTTTTCCAGGGCAGCTCCAGCCCTGTAGATGTTCTTGTTGTCTCAGTTCTTCTATATTATAGGATAATCACCATAAAAATTAGGATATCCAAAAACGAGCGGTGGACTAAAAAAAAACCCATGAGACTATAAACTTTGCTTATCCAAATGATCTCAGGAACTTTTATTAACCAGTGGTGTCAAACTATGGACCTTAAAACCAAAACTCTTCCCTTTTTTATGCAAACAGTACTCTGTCGAGGCATAAAAATCAAATAAAAGAAAGATGGAAGAACCATTTCGCCAACATATTCAACTGTGACACCGAAGTTGACATCAATGCAATTTTGACGATACCTCAATATCCCGTTGTAAATGACCTCGACTGGTATAGTATACTCGTACATATAACTAAATAAGAAGTACTAATAGTTAAAAAGGGTTGAAAAACAATAAAGCCACAGGATGCGACCAAATTCCGGCTAAAGTACCGAAAACACTTGAAATCATTGATCACCTCGTAGTGTGCTTTAACGAGATATGGGAGGATTCTGACGTACCACAAGACTTTTGAAACGCTATAATTATAAACATGTTTAAAATAAGGGCAGTACTTTCGATTGGAACAACTAAAGAGGGATTTTTCTGCTTTCAGTAACTGAAAAAAATAAACTATAACTTAACTTCTTTCAGTAACTGGAATCACCTTTGGAACCATTGTTACCATATTCCCAGTGTGGGTTCTGACCTAATTGAGGTACAGTGAACTTAATATTCCTACTTCGGCCGGTACATAAAAAAGCTATTTAACAACAGTCCGCCTTATCTATCGTTTTCTTGGACCTTACAAAGACCTTCGATACCATGAGCTACTGGGAATACCACACAAATTTGTAAAAATATACAAAAGCTTGCACACTAAAAATCTCATTTAAATCTCGTCCGACAATTCTCTTATAGACCTTTTCCTTATCAATACTTGGCAGAGATGTGTCCTGGCCTCCGTTCTCTTTAACATCGTTATAACTCTATCAATACTTGGCAGAGATGTGTCCTGGCCTCCGTTCTCTTTAACATCGTTATAACTCTATCAATACTTGGCAGAGATGTGTCCTGGCCTCCGTTCTCTTTAACATCGTTATAACTCTATCAATACTTGGCAGAGATGTGTCCTGGCCTCCGTTCTCTTTAACATCGTTATAACTCTATCAATACTTGGCAGAGATGTGTCCTGGCCTCCGTTCTCTTTAACATCGTTATAACTCTATCAATACTTGGCAGAGATGTGTCCTGGCCTCCGTTCTCTTTAACATCGTTATAACTCTATCAATACTTGGCAGAGATGTGTCCTGGCCTCCGTTCTCTTTAACATCGTTATAACTCTATCAATACTTGGCAGAGATGTGTCCTGGCCTCCGTTCTCTTTAACATCGTTATAACTCTATCAATACTTGGCAGAGATGTGTCCTGGCCTCCGTTTTCTTTAACATCGTTATAACTCTATCAATACTTGGCAGAGATGTGTCCTGGCCTCCGTTCTCTTTAACATCGTTATAACTCTATCAATACTTGGCAGAGATGTGTCCTGGCCTCCGTTCTCTTTAACATCGTTATAACTCTATCAATACTTGGCAGAGATGTGTCCTGGCCTCCGTTCTCTTTAACATCGTTATAACTCTATCAATTATCGTTGACAGAAAATTTGAATATAGAGGTGTTATCATCCGCTAAAATAGTGGTGAGGTAAATGACCACGCGGTTATGCACTGAACTTTCATGCAGAAGGTCGTTGGTTTGAACTCCGCGCTGTGTTACTCCCCTCGAATGACACTGGATTTTTTTACGCCTAGTATTCGGAAGTATAATATTTTCAAAAACAGAAAAAAACCATGTCGGTGGGCTCCGATTTCTCACTTCAAGTGTGCCATCGGATCCAGTACAGTGGTATGGCCAGTGAGTTTATCGTATGCAACGGCTAACTCACTTACAATATGCCGGTGGGCTCCGATTTCTCACTTCAAGTGTGCCACCGGATCCAGTACAGCGGTGTGGCCAGTGAGTTTATGTTATGCAACGGCTTACTCACTCACAATAAAACAACTGCACGGTACAGCTTCACTTTTCAATTAAATTGAGGTTGGAATGGCCAGGGGATGCTCGACTACGAAACCCAGTAAAGGTTGGAGGATCTAAATCTTCATGCCAAAACTCAAAAACGATTGTCACGGACCTGCAGTAACATATGCCAACTACAGCGTTCTGACTTCTCATTCTGCTGAAGATCTGCAACAAATATGTTACTGGATAGGATACCTTGAGTATGTGAGACTATGTTACTGGATAGGATACCTTGAATATGTGAGATTATGTTACTGGATAGGATACCTTAAGTATGTGAGACTATGTTACTCGATTCTTGGTTCGACCGTCGTGGCGATTACACGTGTTGTGATTTCTCCTTCGTTAATTGCCTTTTTTACAAGGATACTGTGACATAATGTCAATAAATAATATAAATGGATCGTGTTGTAAAGTGTCTAAGCAGCTGCTTAATACCGTTAAGCTGTTATTATCGTGAATAGATTCACTGGAAAAAAATAGACAAAATAGTGCCAAGTGATAGCATATCTTCTGTGTGTATACCTCCCGTATCTCCGCAGCCTGCCGGGACCATTGGAATGACCAATACATCACATGTTTCAGCTAGCCATAAAAGAGCAATTTCTCCAGTGGTCGACCGCGCACTCTCCGCTCCCACTCACACCCTCGCTAATCTCGCAGCGCACTCTGTCGTTCCAGTCCCAGCTGTGCGCTCAGCCGCCCCAATCCCTGCACCCAGGACCCCAAACTAGACGTTAACGCAGCCCGAGCATCGTACGCCTCTACCACCATGAAGAATTCACGGCCTCTCAAACCTGGGGTCGCGGTGGAAAGACGAATAACCAGAGGAGTAGCAGCAGCACAACCTAAAAATAACTCTCCGCTACCTGACACTCGAACACGAAACTCAGGCTCAGGCAGCTCATCGTCAGACGATGATAAAAATGAAAATAATACGTTGAAGAAGCTAAATGAACCAGAGGAGCCTACAACCACAGTGTCTCACGGTGTTTGGACGGAAGTTCGAAAAAAAAGAACTGTAATTTGTGACAAATTGCACAGTGAAATAAACACCAATAAGTTTGATTTTTACCATTGCTATCCTCTTCATCCTGAAACGACTGAAGAGGATTTAGAAATATACTTAAAAAAATTGGATGCTACCGGCTCATTCAAAGTGTCGAAATTGAAATCCCGCGGTGACTACTCGTCATTTAAGATCAAAATAGAGGTAAACAAGACCGAATCAATTTTGTCTCCAAGTAATTGGCCCCGAAAAATCTTTTTGAAAAAATATATTACCAATTTGGAGGCTCTTAAACTACCGAACCATTACTGACAGAATGAGAAAGAGAAGCGGAATACAAGACGAACTCTCATAACACTCAATGTGTACCATCAGAATGTGCGCGGCTTGAAGACGAAGACAATAGATTTTTTCAACATTGTTGCTGCTTCCAACCGGCTGTAGTGAATTGCTTTCTACACCTCTTGCTTACATATTTAATCTTGTCTTCCGAGTCCATACTTTTCCAAGTGAATGGAAAAAGACTCGAGTTATTCCCATATTTAAAAATGGTTCTAAGGACAACGTAACCAACTACAGACCTATCGCCATACTTTCTTCAATACCTAAGCGCCTAGAAATGTTTATGGATCGCACACTAAGGTCGTTAGTGGACCCATATATATTGATGAGCAGCATGGCTTCAGAAGAGGCAGATTTACTGAATTCAATCTAATGGTCTTCACCGACTATGTTTCAAGGGATGTAGATAGTGGCAATCAAATTGATTTTTCGTATCGTGACTTTGCAAAAGCTTTTGATCGCGTCAATTACAAAAAAATATTAGAAAAAAATGAGTAAACTTGGGATCCCAGGTAACTTACTAAGGCTGCTGTCAGATTATCTTACAGATAGAAAACAATTTGTTTTACATAGAATCTACAACTCAGATTAATTCACTGCCAACTCAGGTGTTCCGCAGGGGTCTAATCTTGGACCTACCTTATTTTTTATTTTTATTAATGATATACAATAGGTAGAGTTATAAAAAAATCCACGTTTCTTCTATTTGCTGATGACCTCAAAATCTTTAAAAAAAATCGTTCTTATACCGACTGCTTAGACCTACAGTCAGATCTTAACAACGTTTGTGAGTGGAGCCACAATAATAAAATATATTTAAATGCATCAAAGTGCAAAATTATGTCGTATCATCGCTCACACGTCTTGAAATTCCATATATATACACTAGAATCTATACCTATACCCCGCACAGATAATATTAAAGATCTGGGTGTATTGTTCCACAGCAATCTCGCGTTTGGTCCTCACATAGAAGCTATGTGCAACTCAGCTTATTAAACTCTAGGATTTGTAATGAGAATCTCTAAGTCGTTTGAAAACCAATTAGTGCTCAAAACATTGTTTAATTCATTGGTCTGTAGCAAACTAGAAAGCAATGCTTGCATTTGGAGCCCGGTAGGGGCGCAGAACTCACTCATGGTGGAAAAAGTACAAAAAAAATATCTACGATATTTCTGTATGAGAGAGTTCGGTGTATATCCATGGCTTTATCCTACTCAGTTTCTGCTGGGCATGCTCGGGTATAACTCCTTGAGCATAAGAAAATATCTGCGTCTCCTGGTATACGTTGTCAAACTCGTTCGAGGAGTTGTGAGTTGTCCAGCATTACTACAAAGAATAGCGTTAAATGTTCCTGACACTTACACTAGACTGCGCCGGCAAGAACTATTCTCAATAACATACCCAAGAACGGGTCTTCCAGCCACTATGCCTGTTGGAAGGGCCTTAACTCTTCTAAACGAGACTGCTTCGGATATTGACATATTTCATATCACATTACCAAAAGCAAAAGTAAATTTTCTTCTTAGATTGAGCGCGTTAGAAAGCACTCATCAACATACTTAAGTGACTGTAAATATATGTGTATCATATGTGTGTGTGTATATACTCGTATGTATGCATATGCATTATTTTTTATTTTATATAATTTTTTATCTATGTTATTTTTTTTCTTTTTTAATGTCTTGTATTTTTCAAAGTAATTGGGCTAAACGAGTTTTGAAAAATAAATAAATAAATACCTAGAGTATGTGAGACTATGTAACTGGATACCTTGAGTATGTGAGACTATGTAACTGGATACCTTGAGTATGTGAGACTATGTAACTGGATACCTTGAGTATGTGAGACTATGTAACTGGATACCTTGAGTATGTGAGACTATGTTACTGGATACCTAGAGTATGTGAGACTATGTAACTGGATACCTTGAGTATGTGACACTGTGAATCTAGTTTTATTCCTAAGACCAATCTTCTTTCCAACGGAAATCTCCACCTTTACCTCATTGTAACATATATGGACAGATCATAGAATCAGTGCAGCGGGTTAATCAATTGGTTAACATTAATATATGAATAACAAATCAAATATAGATCGACATCCAGAATATACTAAGTGCAGATTCCTGGACGTTTTCTTCGTAGGCGAGCGTTTGATAGTCACAATTTAACACTGAAAATCAAAACGGCTGTCTATAAAGCTGTTATCACATCATATCTGATGTATGGATGTGAATCGTACAGACGAAATATGTTATTAAGGCACTCGAAAAATATTAACAGAGGCACCTTGCGCAAATAATAAAGATTCAGTAGCACCACAGAGCATTAAATGATGTAATTTTTAGAAGAACAAACTGCTCTAACATAGCATTGGTCTAGACATTTGGCTTATATACCTGAGTACATACTCCCAAGAAACCTTAAAAGGAGGTTCAGTGGTCAACGTAATGACCTTATATGTTAATTAGTTAGAAATATATATTAAGAACCGAAAATTTCTGGAGACAGACGGAGGCGAAGTGTTAAAAAAGCACGGTATAAAAAATATAAACAGAATTATTTTTTTTGAATGTTGAATATCTATCTATCTCGTACTCGTATTAATGTATACATAACTGGTATAGTACGATTAACATTGGGAATAAACGACCATTTTTAAATGTTGAATATCTATCTATCTCGTACTCGTATTAATGTATACATAACTGGTATAGTACGATTAACATTGGGAATAAACGACCATTTTTGAATGTTGAATATCTATCTATCTCATACTCGTATTAATGTATACATAACTGGTATAGTACGATTAACATTGGGAATAAACGACCATTTTTAAATGTTGAATATCTATCTATCTCGTACTCGTATTAATGTATACATAACTGGTATAGTACGATTAACATTGGAAATAAACGACCATTTTTAAATGTTGAATATCTATCTATCTCGTACTCGTATTAATGTATACATAACTGGTATAGTACGATAAACATTGGGAATAAACGACCATTTTTGAATGTTGAATATCTATCTATCTCATACTCGTATTAATGTATACATAACTGGTATAGTACGATTAACATTGGGAATAAACGACCATTTTTAAATGTTGAATATCTATCTATCTCGTCCTCGTATTAATGTATACATAACTGGTATAGTACGATTAACATTGGGAATAAACGACCATTTTTAAATGTTGAATATCTATCTATCTCGTACTCGTATTAATGTATACATAACTGGTATAGTACGATTAACATTGGGAATAAACGACCATTTTTAAATGTTGAATATCTATCTATCTCGTACTCGTATTAATGTATACATAACTGGTATAGTACGATTAACATTGGAATAAACGACCATTGTTTTGCGAAAGTCGAAAATTCTTTTAAATTAAGGGTGCATGTTATACGTGTACGAGTATATTCATTCAAATTAGGGTGCATGCTTTACGTGTACGAGTATATTCATTCAAATTAATGTTGCATGTTATACGTGTACATGTTATTCATTCAAATTAAGAGTGCATGTTATACGTGTACGAGTGTATTCATTCAATTTAAGGGTGCATGTTATACGTGTACGAGTATATTCATTCAAATTAAGGGTGCATGTTATTCGTGTACAAGTTATTCATTCAAATTAAGGGTGCATGTTATACGTGTACGAGTGTATTCATTCAATTTAAGGGTGCATGTTATACGTGTACGAGTATATCCATTTCAGGTAATTTATCATCCATTACGAGCATAGACAAGCTTTACAAAACAATACAATACACTTAAGTACAAGATATGGTGCATACACCCTACTACGCCCTCTCCCTACCGAGGGTGCAGGAAGTAGAGAACGCTAGACTTTGCCATCTCGACCGACATCCTTCACCTACTCCACATTCATCCACCTTCTCATACAACTTCTACGATTTCCCTGGCTTTCTACATTTCTTTCTGTCAAAATATCAAACACTCGATCCAACCATTCACATCCGTACCTAATCACTTGAACTTCGTTACGTATCCCGTCGCATAACATATGTACGTGTACATGTATTCTCATTCCGAGTTCACGATACACATAACATATGTACGTGTACGTGTACATGTATTGACATTGCGAGTTCACGATACACATAACATATGTACGTGTACGTGTACATGTGTCGTCATTCCGAGTTTACGATACACATTACATATGTACGTGTACGTGTACATGTATTGTCATTCCGAGTTCACGATACACATAACATATGTACGTGTACATGTATTGTCATTCCGAGTTTACGATACACATAACATATGTACGTGTACGTGTACGTGTACATGTACTATATTGTCATTCCGAGTTCACAATA